>BGNK01001518.1:71059-97169 GCA_003297005.1 Symbiodinium sp. clade A Y106 | reverse complement strand
GAGCTAGAGAGCTAGAGAGCTAGAGAGCTAGAGAGCTAGAGAGCTAGAGAGCTAGAGAGCTAGAGAGCTAGAGAGCTAGAGAGCTAGAGAGCTAGAGAGCTAGAGAGCTAGAGAGCTAGGGAGCTAGAGTTAGAACTAGAGAGCTAGAGCTAGAGCAGCTAGAGCTAGAGAGAGCGAGCTAGAGCTAGAGAGAGCGAGCTAGAGCTAGAGCTAGAGCTAGAGCTAGAGCTAGAGCTGGAGAGAGAGAGCTAGAACTACAGAGAGAGCTAGAGAGAGAGCTAAAGAGCTAGAGAGCTAGAGCTAGAGCTTTAGAGCTGGAGAGCTAGAGAGCTAGAGAGAGCGAGCAAGAGCTAGAGCTAGAGAGAGCGAGCTAGAGCTGGAGAGAGAAAGCTAGAACTACAGAGAGAGCTAGAGCTAGAGAGAGAGCTAGAGAGCTAGAGCTAAAGCGCTAGAGCTGGAGAGCTAGAGCTAGAGCTAGAGCTAGAGCGCGAGCGCTAGAGCTGGAGAGCTAGAGAGCTGGAGAGCGAAAGCTAATAGGGTAGAGAGAGAGTTAAAGCTACAGAGCTAGAGAGTTAGAGCTATAGCTAGAAAGCTAGAAAGCTAGAAAGCTAGAAAGCCAGAAAGCTGGAAAGCTAGAAAGCTAGAAAGCTAGAAAGCTAGAAAGCTAGAAACTAGAAAGCTAGAAAGCTAGAGCTAGAAAGCTAGAGCTAGAGCTAGAAAGCTGGAGCTAGACAGCTAGAGAGCTCGAGAGCTCGAGAGCTAGAGAGTTGGAGAGCTAGAGAGTTGGAGAGCTGGAGAACACTAACATGGCACACACCTACACAGGCAAACACCATGTTATAACTACTTTCCTCTGAACTCATTTGGTAGTCATACGGGAGCCATTGTCATGTGGGGTTATCCGGTCCTATAACTTGTGGAAGTTATTCAAAGGTCTGTTGCAGGGTTGAAAGACGAGTCTAAGTAGAGAGAGGTTCAGAGGAGGCTTCGTGGGGTTTGTAGGAGGGTTTGTCAGAAGGGCTTATCGAAGGGTTTATGGAGAGGTTTGTGATCCAGTTAATCCAGTTTATAAACCAGCGAATAGAAAGTTTATAAGAAGGCTTGTAAAAGCAGGTATGGTTTATGGAGATGGAGGAATGGATGGAATGGATGGAATGGATGGAATGGATGGATGGATGGATGGATGTGGGTAGGTAGATGGATGAATGGATGGATGCCAGGACAGATGGATGGGCGGATGAATGGGTAGATCATTGCAGGGAGGAGTAGGCGCATTGGATGGACGGAAGGGTGCATGCATGGAGGAGTGGATGTTAGGTATTGCTGCTGACTGCATCGCTGCTCCGAGCGCTTTTAGGACACTCCTTCTCTAGTAACTCTAGTAGTATACATAATATAATATAATATGTATAGATAATGGAGAAGTGTTCATTCCTTGCCCCGGGACAGCTGCAGCTGCCCGTCGAGGCCCAAGGCCGCCAGTAGCTGCATTGAGGGCGATGGGGCAACGGACCTCGTGGGCCGCATCGGCAACGCCATGCTTCAGGACTTTAGGGCTAGGCACAGGCTTCATCGGTGATAGGACATGTACATGAAAGTGTCTGACAGTGAATGATAGCATATTGGTCCAAGAGCTTGTATTCCGAAGAGAACTTCAGCAGAAAAGAAAGAGAAATGAACCGTCACCACCACCACCACCACCACCATGAAAAGGACTGCTGCCAACAGAAAGATTGTGGGACAACTACACCGCCGATCGGACCTAAGAGTTCTCTTGCATGTTGCATGTTTTGTTGCGCGGGCCTCATGAATGGCTACCTCTCAGATTTCTCTAGGTGCATACGTCTGTGCAGACGTCGTGTCGCCTCGTCTCTCTCACCCACTCACAGCCACGGCCTGTGCATCTGAAAAAACATCGGAGAGTCGAGCGCTCGCTTCCCACGCCCCCCCCCGCCCCCCCCCTCCGAAACCGAAACGCTGGAGATGGCCCCAATTTTCGCCCCTTTGCACCCACACGAAAGGCCCCTGCCTCGTCCCCCCACACTGCAAGCAGCCCCGGCCTTGGCAACGCGTCTCCGACCTGTGCCAGGCACTCACCAGCCAGCGAGTACCTAGGCTTGGTGCACCCGACTATGAATGGACGTGGTTGTATTGTGTGGCCGTGGGCAGTGGATTATCATGTCTTTCTACATGTTGCTAATCATGTCGTGTGCTACAATATGTTAACTGGGTTTCACGAAGTGCCGACTGGAATCCAGGCAGAGTCTGGAGGGCAGACTTGCGGCCAGGGGGCATCCGACACCAGGGCGATGATGCGGCGCGCTCCCAAACGAGAAGCCTCAGATTCGTCCGGGGCTAGAAACTCACGATTCCACGTTACTTCGCAGGTAGCGTGGCATGACGGTATGACATGACCATGACGAAGTCCTGAACCTCACCATAGTCAGATCATTGAACCATAGTATTTCCCAGCAGGCTGCTACATGTGCTCAGGCTCGTTTGGCCGGAGCTTGAGTTCTAACTTCAAGGCTGCCGAACATGGCAACGGAAGAAAGAAGGACAAAGACCGAGTCCAATACAGGCTCTCTGGCAGCTGACCTAGAGGTAAGAAGAAGACTCCAATAGAAGCAACACGGTGAAGCCAACTCTTTCGGAGGCCCTACGGCTCGAAGCTGAGAGTCGTGTTGTCATCAGGTGCCCACGCAAGATCCGAAGCATCGCCAGCAATGGCCACATCCTCGGCTCCATGCTTGAAAAGACTCTCCGGGCATGTGGCAAGGAGGCGCCGCCATTGGCCCCCAACTTCGCTAGTCGATACATCAACTAATGTGAGAGCATGTCTCCGGCATAGTGCCTTGTCGAAAAGCTTCCGAAACCATTGTCTGCATTTGGCGTTGAGGACCAAGGACAAGATTCCTGAATCTTCTTCAAGAAGCTGAACTCCACCGGGATGCAGGATTCGGGTCCCGTACGTTGAGGAAACGAAATCCCAGGTCCCGAGTCCCAAGTGATATGAAAGAGCCGGGCAACAGTGAGGCGCGAGAAGCTTTCCTCGCCATTGTAGATGCCCAACCGATCCTGCTTTCCAACATGCTTCGTGATTCTGATTTTTCCCCACGGTTAAGGATTTCTGGTTCCCATCAAAACCCAGCGACGGTGACACATCACAGGTGGCGCCCTCTGAAGACGGTGGGATTGCAAGACCCTCGACCCTGAAGATTTCACCTGAGACCGCGAACTCTCGGCCGTGAACCTCAGCTTCAGGTCTGAACTTCAGGCGTGGCTGACTCTCAGGCTCCAACACCCCCCCACCTAGCGCTGCAATACATGACGCCATGAGGATTCGGATGCAGGAGAATTGTGCAGCAGTTACAATACTGACTGCATGACTATGACGTAGCAATCCTGCCGTGGCGTGGTACTACAAACTTCTTCAATGCTACGATGCCAAGGTCTGCTGCGCAAGCATGTAGAAAGCAGGCGAAGTCCTTGCAGTCTTTCCGCCGGAGGACAGCCAGCCAGCAAGCATCCCGACTGAAGGCGAAGCCGCGGCGTGGAAACTTCGGGTATCGAATCTGAACGGCCTGAGTGGGAATGGAAGCGGCTGGGACTACGGAGAACGCAAGGTTGGCGTTCGCCAGTCAGCAGAAGCCCAAACCATGTCCTATAACAGCAATGGCCACTGGACTAGACAGTGACAGGAGACAGGCAGAGGGGAAAAGAAATCGAGACACCAGCGAGCAGCGACGCAGACGCAAATTGGGAAAGTGCCGTGAGTCCAGAGTCCTACCGCCTGGGACCTTCAGTCCAATTCCAAGCTCGAAGCTCAAGTAGCACTCGTCCCGTTCCCCCGTTCCCGCTTCTGGGTTGCCCGACAGAGGCTCCCTCCTGCAGCGGCCAGATTGATAAATACAGCCTCGACCGTGGCGCAAGTGAGTCCGTGATCAACTTCGGGATCTAAACTGCCGGTAGACTCAAGGGTGGACCGAGGGGCTGGAAGTCCACGGCCACGAGCACCCGATCTGTGCCAGGGCCCCATCGAGCATGGGCAATGCCTAAGGCTTTCTCACTCTCTGCAAAGCCTAGCTATGTGGCGAAATATGCCATGCGAATGCAATAACAACATCCGCGTGGCCCGATCGAAACCTCCCCTCTTAGTCCCAAGATCTCCACTAAATTCAACGTCATTGAGGCTCTGGGCCTCTGGGCACCAAGGCACCTGCAAGACCTTCGTAGATTCGGCAGGTCCATTCGCTATCCCTGACATGTTGCAAGCAGACTCGTCAGAGAAGTGCAAAGCTCGAGTTCTGAACCAGCAACTGAACTGTCGCAGAGATGGTTTCGTGCCTGAGGCTCCAGATCTGAAGCAGACCTTGCCGCGCAACCTCCGTCAGCAGAAACTGCGAATCTGGCGACCACTCGATCCTGCCAGCGGCCCTTCGTTTTGCAAGCGAACTCTTGCAAAGCTGTCAACAAGACGACGAACGGCCATAATATGCTTCGGGAGTCTTTTTGTTCACCGGCTTCTCGTACAGGGGCGACAATACAATCTGCAGTATTGGACGCAGGGGCTATGCTTTGTGAAGATTCCCAAACTTCGCTCCGCCTGATCATCACAACTGAGCTGTGAGGAGTCCTCTCGACTTTGTCGATGCAGATGTAAACCTCGGACCGTCGGACACACCAACTCCAACACAGTTACAGCCCACTGAAGCCCCTCAGCAAGCAGAACGGCTAGAGTATCGACCAGCTCCTTAGAAGCCATTTTTCGACCTTCTCGCGTCACGCAGCTGCACTCAAAGGTCAGCTTTCAAAACTGTCATCAAGCCAGTGCTGGCACACGGGCACACCCACGCTCATGGCGTCACGTGGCCTTCGGAGCCGGAGCCTGACAGCATCCCAAGGATGCCGCTGCCCTCGGCGAGGGCGAAGATGTACTGAAAGGGCTTTGCGTTCTCCAACTTCATCATGATCTTGATATCATCCGGGAGGTTCTTGACCTCCACGGACTCGACGCTCACCAGGTACTTGTTCGTGGCGCTGAGAAGCTCCACGCCCAGTGCAGCCAGCGGGTGCCCTGCAAAGTTCTCGAGGTGATGCTGCTGCGCCATGAGCCTGTACTGCTCTTGCAAACTCCGGAAGGTCATGTTGAGTGCGGGAACAGAGGCCAAGAGACCCTGGACCATCTCCTCGTCATAGGCCACGCGCACATCCATGGAGCCGCCTGCAAAGAGCTGCACCAGCTTCTCGGCCAGTGCCTGGGAATAGTCGTGGCCCACCTGGTGCTCTGGGCACAAGGGCGCACAGGTGAAATTGTAACGGCACTGGGTGTCTTTCCAGGTGCCTTCAGAGTCTTCAGAGGAGCCATCATCCTCATGAAGGCAGGCGGCCAAAGAGCAGCACATGCCTTCATCTTTGTCCAAGCATGGGGCCTCCATGGTCCCGCAAGAGCTTGAAGGTGCTGAGGGCCTCTTCTTGATACGATCAAGGATGGCCTTCTCGACGGCTTCCGTCAGCGTTGCCTCCAACGTCATTCGAGTTCCGGTCTTAGCCTCTTTCCAAATCGAGTCATCCGGGTGCGCCATCATCTGCTCGATGTTGTTGTTCGCCGACATGTTGAAGGTCAAGTGACCGACGTGGCTCATGATCATCTTGATCTGCGCATCTGTGGCAGCTTTGTTGGGGGTAGGCAAGGGCTGGCTCAAGATGCTGACCTGGCTACCATAGTTCCTGACCTCAACGACGGGGCCCATGTTCAAGCGCGCGAGCAGGCCGTTGCACAACTCCACGAAGCTAGCCGCAGCCTCTGCGTCGGTGGCTGTGACGTTCAATTCGATTCGGTAGCCGGCTGAGGGGTCGGAGGACCCCTTGTCTCCATGGAAGAACATGTAGGAGACGTTTTCATGAGTGTCGAAGTGGTGCAAACTAGGGCCCATCGAAATCGTAGCCTTCATCGGGATCAACTTCTGCGGCTCACTGCGCATCACCTCAGGGAGCTCACTCCCGATGGACTCCACCACATGCTCGATCGGTGCTTCAGCCTTGAGGACGGCCTCCTCCACCGCAACTTCCGCGTTTTGCAGTGTCTCTTCTGCCTCTGCTGCTTTGTGCATGAGTTTCAGCACACCGAGATCCTGGAGCAAGCTTCCCAGCACTTTGAACGGATGAACGTCTGCAAACGTCATCTGGACCTTCACGCCGGGCAGGTTCTTGATCGACAAAGAATCCAGCGTGTCCAAGTCAATGGTAGCCCCCTCCAAAACATCTGCGAGCGGGCCCAACCAGGGCTGTTGGGCTGCGTTCATCGACATCTTCACATGCTCCAGCGGAACGGACAGCTTGGCGACGACGTCGTTGAAGCTCATGTTCAGGAATGGAAGGGTTCGGAGCAGCTCGCGCCGCTTACTGTCGTCGTATGACAAACGAAGGTCTGAGGAGGCTCCCTTGAACATGGACACGACACTCTGGACGATCTCCTTGGTCGCCTGCTGTTTCATCTGGAATCTTTCCTTGCAATACTCCCAACACTCAGTACCGTTGAAGAGACACTGATCTTCCTGGTAGCGCGGGTAGTTCGACTCAGGCGAGGTCGGCTCGAGGCAGCTGCGAGTGCTGCAGCACGGGCCCTCCCACGATTGGTACCTGCATGGGCTCTCCCCGACACCGCAGGTGCCCCTGTCAACCGAGGGTCCGGAGGGGGAGGGGTCGTACCTGTGCGTGTACTCGGTGAGTCTCGCCGCGATGACCTCCTCGAGAGCCTTCGTTAAGGCGACATCCATCTCAAAGCGGAAGCCCTGAAGAACTTCCTCAAGGATGGGCCTGTCCTTGTCCTCCAGCATCGTATCTGCATCCATGAGGGTCGATTCCGTGTAGTTCATGTGCTTCAGATGCATCGCAAACATCTGCACCGCCGCATCCGCACCAGGGGGCAGAGGTCGGTGGACACTGAGGATGGTCAGCTGCTCCTCCCAGCAATACATCTTGAACAATTCGGGCGGGTTCAGCGGCTTCAGCGCCTGCATCAACCTGTCGACCTTCGAAGTGAAGGCATTGCAGCTGAATCCATCGATGGCAGACATGTTGGCTTCCACCCAGTATTCTCCTGTCGAGTCCGATGGGGCAGCACCTTCCGTAGTGATGAGGTAGTTGACGGAGGCGCGTGGCACAAGGTCATCAAGAGTGGGGCCGATCTGGTTGACGCTGGAAACTGTGGCCCAAGTCTCGGCTTCTGCCTTCGGGGCGTTCGTGAGGCTTACGTCGACGTCTTCGACGATCTTCTCCACGGTCCGCTCCGCCTCCGTCAAGCCATCGCCACCTTCCACGCCGAGGGGGGCCTCATTGATGCCACTCCGCCTACCTGCGGAAGTGGACACCAAGCAAGAACAAGCAATGAGCGCCGCGATCGCATTCATGACGATTTAGTCGGAAAGGATTGCGCAGAAAAGCGGTGAGTTTTAGCTATAGTGCTACAGGGTTCTCGCTTGAGCCCAGACACACAAAGCGCCTCCTTCTTGCTCCCGGCCGACCCTATGGCCCGAGACGCATCCGTCCACATGTCGGTGAAGGATCACCCGGGTGTCAGATCCTGTCAAGATCCCACCCTCACCCAGTGCATTCCGAGCAGCTTGGACAAGCTTCAAGGAATCGGGCTCACGCACTTGGACGCGGTTCCTGCGCTCTACACAAGTTGATGCAATACTCGAACAAAAGAATCCGAAGCAAGAATCTCTCAAGCCGAAGGCCACGAACTCCGAACTGCCGCCAAAGGTACTTGTCTGCCGCAGCCACATATTTGGCGTTGGGGGACCACTGTGCCAGAGTCTGTCCCGCAAGCACATCGGAGAAGTCCATCAGAGGCAAGCGAACAAGCTAAATGTGAACTGGTATTTTGTTGAGGAAGCGTGGAATCTTGCGGCCTATCAATTAAAGAGGAAGGAACAATACATCTGGCGCGGATGCATCTGTATGCCAACAGCTCGCTCCCTCGACCGATCAGCATCACCTCATGTTAAAACCCACGCAAGAGGGGTTCACCGTGAAGGTGTCGCTTGTGGAGGAAACCCAGTCCCCAGAACCTAAAGACCTAAACTTGAGGTTCGCTGTTTGGGTGTCCCGTGTGCCACGCCAGAATTCGGCCGACCGGCGGCCCCGGCCCGGGCCGCGACGAGCCCGGCGGCTGTGGCCCTGGCGGCCCTGGCACCCCAAAAACCGTGGGCGCACGCTGTCTGGAGCGGAAGGTCTCGATGGCGTCTGATGCGCACCCAACCTGGGGCCCTGCTATAGCGACTTCAAGGATTTCTCATGAAAAGCATTCAAAAATGCTGCCGGCACTGCGGTGTGAGCGGGAAGTGCCGAAGTCTTGAAATGCAATGAACTCAGCCGACGACCGGGGCCCACTGGAAAAGAACGCAGAGAGCAACGAAAACAAGGTCAAGCCTGGAACCCAAAAACAACCCGGAGCGCCATCAAGACCGAAAGGAGCGCGAGCTATAAGGTTCAGGGTTGAGGGTTAAGGGCGGCGAAGAAAAGGACACTTCAGCGCGGATAGTCTCTGTAATATCACTCCCCGCAAATATATGCGCGAACCCCACGCGACGCCTACGCGAACGCTCGTCCCCCGTAGGCCGGCCACCCCGCAAATACCACGCATTCCCCGCCCATACACCGCCCGTACCCCGCAAATACCACGACGACACTTTGCTTGTTACGACACTTGGTTATCGTGCCATCATGTCATCATGGCCAGCCTCACTGTCACACTTTGCTTCTCAATGTCATATCGGTCCATGCCAAGCTTCTCTCAATCCAAAAAGTGGGCCGTAATGGCTACAAGAACAGCCGGGAATCACAGGTGTCAGGTGCCTGCATGTTCGAGAGGCGGCAAAACACTGAACTTCGAAGAAGCTTGTGGGGTCTGGATCCGATGATCCCGAGTCTGGATGCGCTGCATCGATCCCCCTTGCCGACAAGCAGGCAGCATGCAGACACGACTGCATCAGGACAGGAATGATGAATTTAGGACTTTAGGTCTTTGTGGCACGGACCTTTAGGTATAATGTGTGGGTTCTGTTGGGTCAACCTTAGTACTTTCCCACTCTGGAAGGTGTTTTGCGGCCACAGTCCACGAAACAGCCGTGAGCTAAACTAGCGGTAGCATCAACAATCGATCGCAACACAGTGACATGCTATGCTGGGCTTGGTCATGCTGTGACACATCCAGGCCGTGAATGCTGTGGGGGAGTGATAGGGCTGCTGTCAAATTAAGATTTGCATCTGCTTTCCGGCATGCCCTCACGGACTGCACATGACTGTCTACCGGCGAAGCGGACCTCCGATGATACAGTCCTCAAGGCCGGTAAGGCAACGAAGAGATTTTGACATGTTATAGACGGTGCCTGGACCTCTGGAGCGGTTCGTCGAGTAACACATGACAACACACGTTGTCACACCTTTGTGATACTGCTGCAGGATGAAGTTCGCCACACCACATGAAGTTGACAGATCACCACATGTCCACCCCTTTTCCCTCGTAGAATCCTAGCACAACCAGGCGAAACCNGTTGTCACACCTTTGTGATACTGCTGCAGGATGAAGTTCGCCACACCACATGAAGTTGACAGATCACCACATGTCCACCCCTTTTCCCTCGTAGAATCCTAGCACAACCAGGCGAAACCTCTCCGCCACAAACTGTATATATACAATTATTCCGGAAAAGTAATTACTCCGCCACGCTGGCCACGTAAAACGGGTGTTGGGTCTCTCCGCCTCTCCGTTGCACACGTCTATGTTCTTCTCAAGGTAAGCCGCATGTCGAAACTTTCGGCCCGGGGGTGAATCTGGAAACATGTCCGNCACACGTCTATGTTCTTCTCAAGGTAAGCCGCATGTCGAAACTTTCGGCCCGGGGGTGAATCTGGAAACATGTCCGAACCTCGCAACATACCCGCACAGGACATGTAGTTTTCATCGCAGCATGGACACCATGAGGCAGTGTCATTTGTTGAAAAAAAGGCCAGGGGGGGGCAGCGTCATTTTGGGGTGCCAGAGGCCAGACTAAGAGCAATAAACCAGAGGCATTGGTTGCAGGCGATNCATGGACACCATGAGGCAGTGTCATTTGTTGAAAAAAAGGCCAGGGGGGGGCAGCGTCATTTTGGGGTGCCAGAGGCCAGACTAAGAGCAATAAACCAGAGGCATTGGTTGCAGGCGATTCGTTGTAGTTGCACAAGGCTGGACTGCAAGCCCCGAATTGCCCGCTACTGCAGGATGAAAGTTCGCCACACCACATGAAGTTGACAGATCACCACATGTCCACCCCTTTTCCCTTTGCCTTACTGGCACACCGATCACAAGCCATCTGAAAGACCACACGGGGATGAGGACGGCTTCCGTCTTGCGGCAAGACTTCCGCACATTACCACCTGCTTCCGTGACAGTAGTGATATTCGAACTTTTTCGCAGGTCGGTCTGACTCGAGACAGCGAATCGTTGTTGTTGTCACATGAAGAACAGACGCTCTTCACTACACCGATATTGCCCGGTATAGAAAAACTGAGCTTCCCGCTGCATTCGCTCTCACGATGCCGAGTCGGAAGCCGCCGGTGGTCGAGATTCGGCCTGCTCGTTCTGAAACACCCCAGCTGCCGCGATAAGCTACAAGCTGATTGTAGCTAGATATATTCATGATGCAACAGGTCCTAAGACATCCACCTGCATGCTCAGACACAGACCTCCGACGATCGCGCATCATGCAGCACATGTCCAAAGCTAGAGGCAAAAAGATCACCAGTCTCCTTGCAAGGCCCTCCTCCGGAGCCTTGAACACACACGGACTTTAGTGCGACGGCCCTGTGTCTGCTTCTGTCACAAGCCCCTCTGCACTGCACGAGGCAACCGAAACAACAGTATTCTTGCATGCATCACTCTGCCTTTTGCTCGCGTCAGCACTGCCATCAGCTTCAACACATCTTTGACGACTAGGTGGACGAACGCACGCCTCCTCTCCGGAGCGAATCCTTCCGATGGAGCGTGTGGGGAGTGCGCCGTCTCTTTTTCGCGACAGAAGAGTGTGTGGCAGCTGGACGCTTCATTCTCACAACCGCAGCCTTCACTGCCAGTTTTTCTTGCTGTCGCTTCACAGAAAGTGGCAGGCTCGCCTTGGACACAGCACCGTCGTCGCGCAGCTCCTTGCACCACGTCTGCCATGCCTCCTCCGACCACAGGGCACGACGACTGGCCCGTGCCAGCACGACAGAATGCGGCAGTTGCTTGGAGGTGTGCTGGTATAAAGCTGAGTTGTGCGACATGAGCTTGCCAAGCTTCAGAACGCGAAGTTTGAGCTGCAGAGTTGACTGGTGCATCTGCTGTGTCTCACGAAACCAGCAATTGATCTCGTGATGAAGCGACTCGTTGCTGGTGGTGCCAACGGGGAGTAAACTGAGCCGATGTCTCGGCATGCTGTGACGAAGTCGAATGTTGTTCATGTACCATTCACTTCGCTCCGCAGCAGCTGCTGTGTGAAGCAGCTGGTAAATTCGCCTGTTTGGACCAGGAGCGAGGCGGCTCACCTCATCCCGGAAGACTGAAGCCAAGGCGGCCAAGGACCGAATCCACTCGACGCGCGTGTAGAACGGTCGGCTTGGGTCCAGCTGTGAAAGGATTTGCTCCGCTGTCGTCACCCGCATTGTCCGATCCTCGATTTTCTGACGCAACGAACTTTCCTCGACTGTCAGCCCTTTGCAACTGCGTCCGTGGAAAACGTGCCCCCAACTTGCAGCATCGTATGTGTGATCAACAGCAGAAAATTTGGACAGAATGCAGCGCAACGTTTTCGTGGCCTTGGTGCGCTTCCGAGAACTTGCGTACTCACATGTCATGGCCAAATGCACTGGATCCAAAGCCATAACCTGCAGGTTTGGGCAAATGTTCTTCAGACTAAGCAAGTAGTGCCGGCTCGGATTGTCCACGGTGACGAATTGGACCTGAGCCAGGCCTTCAGCTGTAATGCTTTCTGCCAGAGATTGTGCTGCTCCACATGCATCATCACTGGCCACTGCGAACATCCCGACCACGGCATTTGTTCGCCCGCGTACGGTGAACACCTTGACGAGACTACAGTACTACAGTGCGTTTACTGAAACGAAATAGGATCACATGGGCTGTTCCGACGAGGGTCTTGCTTGTCTGCTGGCCTTGAAGCTACACTGNCGTACGGTGAACACCTTGACGAGACTACAGTACTACAGTGCGTTTACTGAAACGAAATAGGATCACATGGGCTGTTCCGACGAGGGTCTTGCTTGTCTGCTGGCCTTGAAGCTACACTGGTGCACCGGTGCATCTACACTCAGACCAAATCTATATCCGCCACGACACCCTTCGCAGCATGCTGGTTTCGTCGAAGGCCGCTTGGGTCGCATCCATAGAACGCGGGCGTGGCTGTCCTAGGATGGGAAGACAGCACCTGAGCGTGGCGTCGATGCTCAGCGTCTGGTACTCGTTGTGCTTTACGAGCTCATGGGTGAGATCTCGTTCCATTGCCGCAACGGCGGGAGAAGTGAGAATATCCTCCATCAGCGGCAGCCAATCCTTCGTGTGCGACGGGAGCAAAGAGGTGGACTCGTGCTCCATCATGGAATGTAGAGCCGCGATCATGCCGTGCACCTACCAGAAGGCAGAGGCACAAGACCCAATTACAGACAAGTATTGTTCTCTCAAATGCGGTTGACAACTCTAGCAGATATCAGCCACTCTAGCCGCGTTGTCAGAACAATGCTTATCTTACCCTGCAAGGCCCTGCACCTTGGCATTGCAAAGCAACGTCTGCTGGAAAATCAACTGCCCGAAAGCCTTGGTGTAGTACAGGTTTCGAACACGCCGAACAAATGCTTCGCCTTGAACAGCGGAGACATTCCAGAACTCCGGTCCTGATTCTGTCATAACCAGGCGGATGAAGCGGTCAATACAGTTGATGGCACGGGGCAGAGGCGGTGCGATGGTTTGTCGCATGATGGATGCAGATCGGGACAGCAGGTCGCATTTCTCTGCTCTTTTCAGGAGGCGGTCACTGTCGTGCAGGGCAATGACAAGCTTCATTTGCTTTGTGCCGCTAGCGCAATACTGCTTCGACGCACAGTGGTACCTCTGAATGTGCTGCAAAACTCTACCCCTGTTATTTTTGTCGAAAGCTCGGAACGGACATAGCGGGCACGCCAGCCGATTGTCCGAGTTCCTGTGAATCTTCTTCTTGGTGAGCAAGTCATCAACTTCCTTCTCCATCAATGCCAAGATGTGATCGCCGACCTTAGTGGTCGCCTCATCGGCCCCATCGTCTTCGTCCCCTGCTTCCTCTGACGATGTGTCTCCTGATCCTGCTTGCAGCTCCTTCAACAGAGCCCACTCGGAAGGCGAAGGTCCCGTTGAATCTGCGTGCTCATTGGCTACGTGGCCTTGGTCCAAGACGTCAAATATCACTAAGTACTTGTTATCAGCCGCATCGTGCCATGAGTCCTGAAACTCTTCGGTTCTCAACGTCCAGCAAGAAGACCCGTCTACAACCTTGACCTCGTTATCGTCAGAAACCATGACCGCGACGCAGTGAGGCTGTCCTCGCATGTAGCAGTGCAACAGGAATTGGTCCTTGGCTTTCATTTGCCCGAGATCCAGCCGAGGATGAAATTCTCTTCCAGATGCAGACTCCACATGCAAATATGTTCGGTGTCCTCTACGCCTGTAGTACAAACCGTACTCTGATGTGGTGTCATCGCGAATGCGGATGGCATCATCTGCAAACCCCAAATGAAACAGACCACGTAAGATACAGTTGCCAGGCTCTAGAAGTTGTTCAGCACAGTGGAGCGGAGATGAGGAGCCCTTTTGTGCAACCAGCTGCAGAAAGCAACCGTGAGTTTTGGGACGAATGTGGACCTTGAAACCTGCCTTGGCTTCGATATGGCGACTGCAGGCTGCACAGAAATCTTGAACTGCCTCTCCCACAGCATTTGAGCTGACGCGTATGCCATCGAAGTGAAGCGACAGGTGCGAGGGATGGAACGCCTGCACGTGCTCCAGCCACGCATCCAAAACCGCATCCTCGGCAACTGTCCACATATAAAACAAGGTCGACGCCTCGGGATTGTCCCTGGCTTCATCTACAAAATGGCGGTGAAGCTCTGGAAGTGACGATGCTGCTAGCCACCTGCAAAACAGCGATGCTCGTTGGAGGCTCTTCACGANCAAGGTCGACGCCTCGGGATTGTCCCTGGCTTCATCTACAAAATGGCGGTGAAGCTCTGGAAGTGACGATGCTGCTAGCCACCTGCAAAACAGCGATGCTCGTTGGAGGCTCTTCACGAACGGTTTGTTTGACAGCTCACTCGGGGGCTGTCCTCCGTTGAACACCTTGAGAAGGATGCTCTTACCCAGACCACGGCAGACACCCAGTTGCTCTTGAATCACTTTCTCTCGGTCCTCGGCGCAAGCGCTGAGTGTCTCTCTCACGGACGGCCATTCTGCGTGATCCGGTTCCATACGGTCCAAGATTTGCAACATTAACACAAAGCAGCAATTCTCGATGTCAAGGTCAACTGTGTGCGGAAGACTAACNAGATTTGCAACATTAACACAAAGCAGCAATTCTCGATGTCAAGGTCAACTGTGTGCGGAAGACTAACCATCTGCCATGCTCTGGACAACTTTTGCGCGGATAAGCCCTCCGCATACCGATGCGTGCGCAACATTGGCTGATTGTACTTGTAGCTGGTCTGCATAGTGACCCAGGCCTTACCCTCGAACGGATTCATAGGAAGCGGTTCGACGGGTGACTCACCAGCGACCGACACGTGCNAGTGTCTCTCTCACGGACGGCCATTCTGCGTGATCCGGTTCCATACGGTCCAAGATTTGCAACATTAACACAAAGCAGCAATTCTCGATGTCAAGGTCAACTGTGTGCGGAAGACTAACAATCTGCCATGCTCTGGACAACTTTTGCGCGGATAAGCCCTCCGCATACCGACGCGTGCGCAACATTGGCTGATTGTACTTGTAGCTGGTCTGCATAGTGACCCAGGCCTTACCCTCGAANGCGTGCGCAACATTGGCTGATTGTACTTGTAGCTGGTCTGCATAGTGACCCAGGCCTTACCCTCGAACGGATTCATAGGAAGCGGTTCGACGGGTGACTCACCAGCGACCGACACGTGCTCTGCATGTGGATCCTGCTTCTGCAATCTCTGCGCTGACAGGACCCCGATAGGCTGCTGACGTCTTGCTTGTACTGCTGGCGCTGCTGCCGGCGCTGTCTCTGTCTCAAAAAAGTCCAATAGTGATCTAGCAACATCTTCTTGCTTCATAAGCTTGTCGGATGTATGTTGCCACTGGGCAAGAGACTCAGCTTGCGTTGTGCTCATCCGGCCACGTTTCTTGCTGATGCGGGAGAGGAGCTTCTTGTAGAACTGCTGCAAGATCTCAGCATTGTGTCCTCGAGACGGATATGAGTCGACCGCCTTCCAAAGCTCACTGGCATCGAACATTTCGCAGAGCACAGTAGGCTTGCTTGGCTGCGCCCAGCTACAGACTTCTGTGAAAGTCTTCTTGCAAAAGACCTTCGGTATGTACAATTCCTTCTTGCCCCAGGCCACTGTCGTGATCAAGAGCTCGTTCGAGCACAAGTCGTCGAAAGCATCTTTCTGCGCAAGGAACTTCGAAGCGTTGCGATCCCACCACAACTTTGTGAACCTAGGGATCAGCGCCGGAGAGGCCTTGGTGCCCAAGCCCATGCGCACCATGGCTTTGATTATCTTACGCAGTGGCTCGTCTTCCCGTGGTTGGTTGTCTGCCTCGCCAGCTTGCTGCACCAAAGCCAGAACAGCATTGGTAGGTTGGTCGGCGGTCTCCTCAAAGCCAAAGCTTCACATGTCTACGTAGGGATGAATAGTTCNCTTGCTGCACCAAAGCCAGAACAGCATTGGTAGGTTGGTCGGCGGTCTCCTCAAAGCCAAAGCTTCACATGTCTACGTAGGGATGAATAGTTCACAGAACACCAGATTAGATCTTAAGATGAAATGTTACAACCTTTAAAAACTGTGCACGGCAGACTCACATACTCATGAATCACTAAAAACTTGCACCTCGCGCGGGCGAAGGCCACATGCCTCGCGCATCTTCTTTTCTGTGAGGCNAAATGTTACAACCTTTAAAAACTGTGCACGGCAGACTCACATACTCATGAATCACTAAAAACTTGCACCTCGCGCGGGCGAAGGCCACATGCCTCGCGCATCTTCTTTTCTGTGAGGCCCGCCACAGCATACTCTTCGATCAAGGCTCTGCATTTGTCTCGGTTGTGCGCGGCCTCGAAACCATGCTGGTTTCGCAATGAAACTGCAATTGCTGGTCCTGACTCGAGAAACTCACGCAGACCGATATCCTTGGCAAAAATCCCGTCGAGATGAGAGTCAGGATAATGTGCTTGAAGCCATTCATCATCCACAAAAAGAGGCTTTGGTCTCCAGACCAAGCTTCTCCGCATGATCGAATTGAAATTGCCCTCTTCTATGTTCTTGAAGGTCATGAGGCGGTTGGTTTCAATACGCTTCCAACCAGTAACCCGGAGCATACGGGTGATGTACCCGTACGGCTTACGTCCAGCCAGGTCGTCTGCAGAAACCATTTTCTTGTACAGGTCCTCCTTGAAAGATCGGTGCGTCTCCGGGGTCTCTTGGGCGGTGACTATGAAGCAGTGGGCAAAGGACTCAAGCTGCTTGCGCAGCTCGTCTTCGTTGTGCCATAAGTTCGGGNGTGACTATGAAGCAGTGGGCAAAGGACTCAAGCTGCTTGCGCAGCTCGTCTTCGTTGTGCCATAAGTTCGGGTCTATGAAAGAGTGGTTATGCCCATACACGGCCGCCAAGTGGTTGCTGTACAACGATTGTCCTGTGCCTCCGGAAGATTCTCCAATGAAGCATCTATCTACATTCTCACCACGTTTGGCCAGAGCAATGGCGGCAAGGCAACACGTGTAGAACTGCTCGTTGCACCAAAATGTCTGCCTGACAAACTTCTGAAATCTCTGCTCTGCGTCCTGCAAAACGGGATCTCCCAAACAATGAGGGATTCGAACGTAGATATTGTTCTCCGGAGCAGGTTGCACGAATTGCAGAGGTGTGCATGGAGAAACATCGTACTTCACCGAGCAATCTGCGTATGCACATCCAGCTTGCCTTTGCGACGGAGTGTTGCACCACTCGGCAACGAATTGAAGAAGCCGTCTTTCGTCCAGCAAATCCCGCTGCAACGGCGCTGCAATGCGTGAAATCATGTCTGCAGTCAGAGCAGGCCAACCTCCAGCCGGACCTTCAGCTTCATCGTCGCGGCGGCCCCCCTGCCGGCGATGAAAATGTGTCACAGCTTGATCTAAGCACACGATGAGGAACTCCCGCTCACTGTTATACCCCTGGCATTGGTCATCAATGGCAGACAACAACTTCTCATCACTTCTTTCCACCCGTGCGCTCAACAAATGGAAGATGCCTTCGAGCTGCAGCAAGAAAGGCTTCACACGGGCAAAAGTTGACTCCGGAGGAACGCCTGCAAATGCTTGGAAAGCACCATGTTCGTGGTACATGTAACACACACCTCCGTGAGCTCGCAAGAACCGCTCGCCCTCCATGACCCACACCAGAGCAACGAAGTCACGGACAAACATGTCTGAATACCTGGTGCGATAAACGGTGATAGCTGCTGCGCCTAATCTAACAAGCTTCTCAGACCAGTCAGGAAAACGCTCTCGCACGAAGTGGAGAATTCTCGACGTTCGCTGCAGAACCGTGCTACAGCTTGAGCTTTCTGCAGAGTCAGGTTTTTCGGCAAAAGATGACTCGCAGGCTTCTTTGTGGGCATCGAACATCTTCTCGAAGGCAGCAAACGAATCGGCTGCACCGGGCATTAGTCTTCTCTTCTTGGCAACTTGCAAGCGATCTAGCAGCTGGTCCTCTTTATCTAGCAGAGCCTCTAAGTCTTGCTGCGCATGCACAGCAAGTGCTTCTTGGTGGTTGACCTCAAGAGCACCATCGCTGTTTACGGGATCTGCATGTTGATCGGACGGATCTCCACACTCCTCAAAGGGTCCGTTTTGACTCTCCTGAAGAACTCTGGCACTGAATGATGACTGTGACAACGCTCCACCCTCCACATCTTCCCAAGATCCTCCCGACTTGTCTTGCCAGAATTCACTTGCGCGCGAAGACTGATTTTGCAGAGATTGAATTCGAAGTCGCTGTTCTGTCGCTGCCTGGGCTTCTGACCGACGCCATTNTTCCCAAGATCCTCCCGACTTGTCTTGCCAGAATTCACTTGCGCGCGAAGACTGATTTTGCAGAGATTGAATTCGAAGTCGCTGTTCTGTCGCTGCCTGGGCTTCTGACCGACGCCATTGCTCTCGCGCCAGCTGTAGCTGAAGCTCTAGAGAATACTCCAAAGCCAGCTGACGCCAGGCCGTGTCATCTCGCATGTCCTCCGGGTGAGGAAAGTCGTTCAATAGACGCTTGTGATCAGTTGAAGAAAGGTCCTCCGAGAGAGCATGAAGGAATCTGAAAAGCAATAGATCTTTCTTCTGGTCCAGAAAAGCAATTATCGCTCTGCCACGATACATCACCTTCTCCCACAGGCGCTTCGACATGCTGCTTCTTGCGGCAGGGTCTGGCAGCAGCTTCGCAGCTAAGGGGTTTTGCTTCAAAAACTCGGCATGTTGCCGAATAGTCTTGCGGACAACACATGAAAACTTATCAGCTTCTTCTTCGAGGGTCGAGATGGTCCGGAAGAAGTTTTCCGCGTCGGCATACGGCTGCACCTGGCTCCCACCGACGTAGTCCATGAGCTGAGTTGGACAACACGGACACAGACGCCAAGGAGTCTGGCCACAATGACTCGCGCAAATCCAGGAGTCACACAGCGGGCACACTGCCCATCGCGGTATCCGGAGACCTGCGTGCTCCCTCTGGCATAAAGCGCACCTGATGGTGGGATCCAGCCGCACATAAGAGGGCACTGGGCGGAAGCTTGCCATCTGTGTGAACGGGCGCGGTCTCACGTGGATCCACGTGAAAACACGGGCCAGCGGAGCCACGGCGTTGGCAGCACCGTCACGCAGACGAGCGACAGAAACGCCTCTGCCATCAACTGACAACTCAAGCATTCTCTGATCCCAGCGAAGACTGAAACGATAAGATCGGTCAGGAAGGAGCTGGCAGCGATTGCGTCCACCATGACGTTGAGGAGGCATGTCATCTAAGGCAAANACTGACAACTCAAGCATTCTCTGATCCCAGCGAAGACTGAAACGATAAGATCGGTCAGGAAGGAGCTGGCAGCGATTGCGTCCACCATGACGTTGAGGAGGCATGTCATCTAAGGCAAACGAGACTGTGCAATCTTGTCTGAACAGATTGTCGATCCGGCAATAAGATCGCTTCGTGCCTCGCCATTCTTGCACACCCATGTAAAGCCCCACAGCATGATCTGGAAGCACGAGGTCAAANTCGTGCCTCGCCATTCTTGCACACCCATGTAAAGCCCCACAGCATGATCTGGAAGCACGAGGTCAAAGGTAGCGCATCCCATGAGAGGTCGGTCCGAAATAAAACCAGACACACCCGGTCTTACAGGCTGTGGACGAGCCACAGATGCCGTCCAGTCGAGTAGCATACGCTCAGGAAAGATATGAAACATTGCTAGTTGTCGGACATCGACGAGGCATAAGCGAGCCGCACTGTAAAAGTAGGCCATCATGCGCAGGGTCTGCGCGCTTGCGAACTCGTCGGTGGACAAGAAGATACGACTGTTTCTCCAATGCTCACGATCTCGAACTGATCGGCACATTGCCGGCGAGACACACGCTAGTGCCCGAAGATACTCGAAGGAGAAAAAGAAACCAGGCAGTCTGTCCACCACTTCCTGTGGAAGCCTCCCCCCTGTGTAGCTAAGCCTTTGCGCTGCCAACCTCCGCTCAGCACGTTCAAACCAATCTGGTCGAAGGTCCCAGAAACCATCCTCAGACTCGTCACTGCTCTCCCACTCCCCAGGTGCCTGAGTTGGCCAAGATGGTTCCCAGTCATGCCGGGTCTCCTCGACGACAAGCGGAGGCATGTGCAACTCATCCACATAGGCATCTTGCGGCGCTTCTTCCAGATTTGGCAACGTCAATCGTGCAGGCTGTGGATGGGCAAGCACATCTGGGNGGGTCTCCTCGACGACAAGCGGAGGCATGTGCAACTCATCCACATAGGCATCTTGCGGCGCTTCTTCCAGATTTGGCAACGTCAATCGTGCAGGCTGTGGATGGGCAAGCACATCTGGGCCATCTGGGTCCTCGAACTGCATTACTTCCCACATGTCCATGAAATCTGCTGCACATGCTTCGGCTGACTTCCCACCCTGGTACTCTGCGGCATCCTGACTTCCCTGCTGAAAATCTTTANCATCTGGGTCCTCGAACTGCATTACTTCCCACATGTCCATGAAATCTGCTGCACATGCTTCGGCTGACTTCCCACCCTGGTACTCTGCGGCATCCTGACTTCCCTGCTGAAAATCTTTAGTAGTGCACGATGACAGCGAGTCCACTCCCTGTACATCCTCCCATTGCGTATCTTCAGCCTTCTTACGCAAGTGCTCCCTGTGTGAGGCTAGCATCATCTGGACTTCGGCGGACATGTCGGGGGCCTTGTACACGNGCGAGTCCACTCCCTGTACATCCTCCCATTGCGTATCTTCAGCCTTCTTACGCAAGTGCTCCCTGTGTGAGGCTAGCATCATCTGGACTTCGGCGGACATGTCGGGGGCCTTGTACACGAACGGAATTGTGCCACGGTCCGGATGCAATCCCACAACGAACATGTCTTGCACTTCGAGCTGGTAGTACCTTTGCAAGATGTGCTTGTACAAGTTAAGCTGAAGAGAATAATGTTGACCAGCGCAATCATCAAGGTGGCCTAATGGCATTTTCATGCTGGACCATGGGTTCTGAAACTTGTTGCAGATGTCTTTCGTCCGTTTCCAATCGAAAAGTACAGCTTTGCCCTCTTTGTTCAAGCAAACGAAATCGATGCAGCCGGCCACATCATCGTCATCAGAATATATGCACCATTCCGTACGGAATGCCATGAGTTTCGGACAGGTCCTCAGGAAAGCTGCAAACAAATCCAATTCAGTTGGCTTTCCTTCAACTGAGCCTCCATTAAGAAGGACTTCCACCTGATGGTGAAGCCAGGTACCCCTAGCCGATGCTTCCGCACCATTCGCATGCCATGTAGCTTTGATCTCGGCTGCGGTGTAAGGGATGAGGATACCAGAACTTGCGTGGGAATACTCGGGTCTCGGCCAGCGGTGGCCCTGCTGCATTCTTGCGATGCATTTGTCGGGATCAAACTCGTTGGCAAACATGTGGACCAAGCCTGTCACGGAACATGAGACACGTAGCCCCTTCACATAGTAAGTGTGTGTGNGGTGGCCCTGCTGCATTCTTGCGATGCATTTGTCGGGATCAAACTCGTTGGCAAACATGTGGACCAAGCCTGTCACGGAACATGAGACACGTAGCCCCTTCACATAGTAAGTGTGTGTGCAGGGCTCGAACCGTATATCTTTGTCACGAGAGTGCTTGTTCGTTATCTCCAGCAAAGAGCACGAGGACAGGGGAAGAGCTTCTCGAAGAAAGTCGGAGGGACCCTGCGCAAGATGGGGCACATGTGCTTGGTGCAGGCAACGCAAAGGCAATCGGATTCTAGATGTGTTGACGCCGTAGGTAGGGCAGCACACCGGGGACATAGACATCTCCCACAGATCATCGAATGACAGCTCATTTGCTTTGGACTGCGCATCATGCTTCCTTTTCTTCCGCAATGCAACAGCGCGGTTTTGCGTGATGCGCAGCCAGTGTGCTTTTGCATCCTCCTGCACGCTGCCCCCGATGTAGCCTGATCCAAGTGGAAACCCTGGACAATCAGTTCCTGCCCACTCAGCAGTGTGATGCGCGGTCGAACTGCCTTCCACCAGCCGAATTGNTGCATCCTCCTGCACGCTGCCCCCGATGTAGCCTGATCCAAGTGGAAACCCTGGACAATCAGTTCCTGCCCACTCAGCAGTGTGATGCGCGGTCGAACTGCCTTCCACCAGCCGAATTGCGAAAACAGCATCCAGCAAAGTGTAGTCCAGAATCATGCAGTGCTGGTTCGGACAAAACCGAAGAGCCGATCCACCGCCGCCTGCNCAAAGTGTAGTCCAGAATCATGCAGTGCTGGTTCGGACAAAACCGAAGAGCCGATCCACCGCCGCCTGCTCTCGCAAGCAGTTTGTGCCATTGATGCGTCCGATGGGACAGGTTCACCTGTAAGTCGCCTTCCGATGTCAGTCGAGCTGCCACGAAGTGATGGCTGTAAGCTAGAACATATTGCCCTGGCGCACTCAACAAGGTTTCTGTGGCCACCGCTTCCATGTACTTCCTCACTCTGCATATGACACAGAACTACGGTGTTGCGACCAAGTCAGAAAGAAACAAACACAACTGACGTACCAAGGCTCGACAGAGGGCACAGCCAAGCATTGCCATCTCGGATTCGCCACGGCCCATCTCCCGGATACTGCACCTTGTGTCCAAGGGCACGTAGACTGTCCACAAGGCAACAGTCTTGATACTGGTCTGGCGCTTGGCGATACCCTGGAGCACACCAGTCAGGAGTACNCGGCCCATCTCCCGGATACTGCACCTTGTGTCCAAGGGCACGTAGACTGTCCACAAGGCAACAGTCTTGATACTGGTCTGGCGCTTGGCGATACCCTGGAGCACACCAGTCAGGAGTACCTCATACGCAGACCGCGGTAGACTTATCACTGTGGCACTTTATTTTCGCGCGGTGGGTGACTTAGACACGAGCGACAACAGCGAAACATAAAAGCCAAGCGGCGTTTGCAATCCATACGGGGGCTCGCTGAGTCTCGAGCTCTCGGCTTGTCGTAATTCTCGGTAAGTACCCGCCAGTCGTCTNGACACGAGCGACAACAGCGAAACATAAAAGCCAAGCGGCGTTTGCAATCCATACGGGGGCTCGCTGAGTCTCGAGCTCTCGGCTTGTCGTAATTCTCGGTAAGTACCCGCCAGTCGTCTCTCTCCTGCTTGAGGAGCCTTGCCTTCTCTTCACGGACGTTTTGCCTGACAGTATGCGCTAGGACGTTGTCCCAATACATCCCCTCACGGCGGCGCTTGCGTTGCTTTCGGGAGAGTTGCCGCAACTCCACCTTGGATAGGCGGGCAGGAGGTCGCTGTCCCGAAGCTTGCCAATACCAGTCGATGGAGCGGGAACTCTTGCCGAGCGCGGCTAGCTTCAGGCCGGTCATGAAATCCAAGCATCCTGACGCTGCTTACTCCGTTCAGCACTACACTGACTAGAATGATCAGGCCGTCTACACTGGCTTGGTAAAAGCGCCGCACTGCCTTCATCACGGCCGACGGCAAAGCCGGAAAGATGTTCAAAGTCGTCATCGCCTGGAGTTTGCAGATCACATTTCACAGCATCCAGATTGAGGCAAGGAACAGCAAAGCTGACTCCTAGTCACTAGTCATACAGTGCATATACCGTGCCAAGCAGCCTGCGATGCCCACGGACTTCCGATGGCCTCCAAGCTGCACTGCATCCACGGTTCCTGAAGCGATATACAAAGGTCTTGCTGCATCAGCCCGCTCACTGACACCCTGATATTGATGCTGCCTGCCCCAGAAACGTCAGCAGGGACGGCGGCAGGTGCGACAATCTCGCCCGAGTTCCACTGGCCTGCAGTACGCGAACGAGGCAGGCACACGGAGGCAGGCAAACACACACACACACACACCTGCCGAGTGAGTGGAAGCATCGCTTTGCGGATAGCAGCAGAAGCCTAGCATTACGGCGTGACAAGCTGCCTCGCGAGGTCGTGGAGTAGTGGCCGGTGAAGCCCTTGTGGAAGGCGGCACGATTGATCCTCTTTCCGCGATTCTCATCTGTGGCGACGGGGATGTGCTTGCTGCTGCGAACCTTCGACATGTGGGTAGCGCGCCTGCTTGCCACTTTATATACCTCACCGAGTAGCATCTCAACCTGTGGCTTCAAGCCTGCCGAGCATACACGACTGGCGTGGGACCACAAACTCCTCCGAATAGCCAGTAACACACTGGCCTTTTCGGAAACACTCAAAAACAACGGATTCCGTGGCGAGCCGATGCCCTGGGACATGGTGCCGACAGGAAAACGAAAGAGAGTTGCTCCTGTTACGGGGTTTCGAGTCAAAAGCGGCTGCAGGACTTTGTCAGTTCGTGAAATTGAGCCTCCAGCTGGACTCAAAATCGGGAACCTGAGCACATTCCTGCCTCCTCCAAGATGGGATGTCATGGCCGTCATGGCCGAGATGCTTCGCTGCCACAGTCATACGCCTCTCGGCAGGTTCAAAGGNACTCAAAATCGGGAACCTGAGCACATTCCTGCCTCCTCCAAGATGGGATGTCATGGCCGTCATGGCCGAGATGCTTCGCTGCCACAGTCATACGCCTCTCGGCAGGTTCAAAGGCATGCATTCCGCTTGCGCTCCCAGCCAGCATGCGTGCACATAACCCCACGTTCTGGAGGGTCAATGCTGGGGCTGTATGTCTTCACAGATGACGTTGAAGGCACCGCCCGCCAACTCGTGCCTTCCACGTACTTGCGGGATCAACAGGACTGCGCTGAACAGCTCTACAGGGCGAATCGTGCGGCAGAACGCCAGACNACTCAAAATCGGGAACCTGAGCACATTCCTGCCTCCTCCAAGATGGGATGTCATGGCCGTCATGGCCGAGATGCTTCGCTGCCACAGTCATACGCCTCTCGGCAGGTTCAAAGGCATGCGTTCCGCTTGCGCTCCCAGCCAGCATGCGTGCACATAACCCCACGTTCTGGAGGGTCAATGCTGGGGCTGTACGTCTTCACAGATGACGTTGAAGGCACCGCCCGCCAACTCGTGNGCTGGACTCAAAATCGGGAACCTGAGCACATTCCTGCCTCCTCCAAGATGGGATGTCATGGCCGTCATGGCCGAGATGCTTCGCTGCCACAGTCATACGCCTCTCGGCAGGTTCAAAGGGATGCGTTCCGCTTGCGCTCCCAGCCAGCATGCGTGCACATAACCCCACGTTCTGGAGGGTCAATGCTGGGGCTGTACCAGAAGTGTCTACTGCAACTTCCGTGGCGGGCGGTTGAGCACCCTTCCACGTACTTGCGGGATCAACAGGACTGCGCTGAACAGCTCTACAGGGCGAATCGTGCGGCAGAACGCCAGACATTTTCGATTCGATTGGGACAGCGAGCGCTAATCGAGTTCTAGAGATCATACGACTGCTGGGACCTGAGCACACTTTTCCCATAATTAGCTTTCACAGCGGTCGCGAAGTCTGCGATCTCGACTCCATTCGAAACCTTTTAAATCAGAATCTGTGAGGCCTGACCGATTACGCGGTCTTGGCGGGAAGGAGAGAATGAACACAAATCTTTTGTCAATATGGCAACGGACTGCGATTGATTCAACAATCCACATGCTCCAATCACATTGGAAATTACAACGAATCGGCCTGCCCGAACTGTGCACTGCGCCACAGCGGGTGCTGCGCAACCTCCGAGCGCTCCTGCCTGAGCACACTTTTCCAACAGCTTTCACAGCGGTGGCGAAGTCTGCGATTTCGACTCGAATCGACTCGACATGTTTGGTTTCTTACGCAAATCTCGAGATTCCCTCAAATGTACACTACGCCACAGCGGGTGCCGCGTAACCGCCGATCGCACCTGCCTGAGCACACTTCTCCAACAGCTTTCACAGTGGTGGCGAGGTCTGCGATCTTGACTCCATTCGAAATCTTTCAAATCAGTTTCTCGCATTTCGTAATTGCACAAATCTCAGATTCTGTCAGGATGGCAACGAAGTGCGAGTGACTCAAACAGATTAACATGTTCCAATCATATTGGAAATTACAACGAATCGGTCTCCCCGAAATGTGCATTACGCCACAGCGGGTGCCGCACAACCACCGAGCGCACCTGCCTGAGCACACT
>BGNK01001518.1:39404-67203 GCA_003297005.1 Symbiodinium sp. clade A Y106 | reverse complement strand
CTTCGCCAGCCAGGATTCTTTAAAATTTTTGAAATTATTGAAATTTTTGAAAATTTTGAAAAAATAAAGACAAATATTTCAAAAATTTCAATTTTTTCCAAAATTTGCTTAATAAAGGAAAAAATTTGAAATTTTAGAAAAAATAAAGACCCTGGCCAGCTCCAGCCTTCGCCAGCCAGGATTCTTTAAAATTTTTGAAATTATTGAAATTTTGGAAATGTTTGAAAAAATAGAGACAGATATTTCAATAATTTCAATTTTTTCTAAAAATTTGCTGAAAAAGGAAAAAAATTGAAAAAATTGAACTTATTGAAATATTTGTCTTTATTTTTGCAAAATTTTCAAAAATTTCAATAATTTCAAAAATTTTAAAGAATCCCGGCTGGNATTAAGCAAATTTTTGAAAAAATTGAAATTTCTGAAATATTTGTTTTTATTTTTTCAACATTTTCAAAAATTTCAATAATTTCAAAAATTTTAAAGAATCCTGGCTGGCGAAGGCTGGAGCTGGCCAGGGTCTTTATTTTTTCTAAAATTTCAATTTTTTTCCTTTATTAAGCAAATTTTGGAAAAAATTGAAATTATTGAAAATGTTGTCTGCATTCCTTTATCCCCTATGTGTCCTTCGAAACAAGCAAGACCCGCAAATCATACATAGAGGTCCAATACACATATATATATATATACATTTATATATATATATACGCACACATACACAGACAAACATGACACACACACACACACACACAATGGCAAACTACAGGTGGACTCGTGCCATGCGGCGGTCAGTGGGAGGGAGCCATTAAGCAAATTAAGCTTGAGCGGAAACATAGTCCTCAGATCTCAGGTTCGCGGGAGTTACAGTTACGATTGGGGACAATGCGACACGTTCACTGATCATCGATTATCGATCCCAGGGCAGCGGGCAGCGCTTAGTGATACCCCTGTGCCTCATATCCATCAGGAGCATCCCACAGGGCGAGGCAACGGCCTGAGTCACACTCGTTCGGGGAGTCGGAGTCCCTGCGCACATCAGGAGTGCCCCAAGCCCCGCTCCAATTCCAAGCTGAGTGCGATCAAACCGTTTGAATCAAACCCAGGAATCGCCGACCAAGCTGCCAGCGCATTCAATCGTGCTTGTTGTGTCCATGTGTGCCAGCCTCGGCTGCCGACGAGTTTCAATTTCGGCGCAACGATCGTCATCAAAATGGAACTTCGGACGACTAGTGGTTATGATCAGTCCAAAATCACTATGCAGCCTCGCAACCCAACAAGATGCCAGGGCAGTTGTTGCCAGTTGGCAAATTTCAATGTCAATGCTAAGCATGCCCGGTTGAATCCAATGTCGAAAGCACCCAAGAGGAATTGTTGATCTGGACTGGCCAATCCGCGGGTTGCCTCCAGAAGCTGTGCACTGGAAAAATCCCGCCTCAGACTCTTCCACTGGATGACACTGGATGAAGAAATGAGTACGACAGCATTTCTAGCATAGTGGCACTTCTCGAAACTTTCTCAAGTGGTCGCCGGCGGCCAACTGAGGAGCTCGGCGCCCTCGCATGACGCATGTAGACGGCCTCGGAATCGCCATTTGCGAATCTAGACAGTGCACGAAGTTCCACGAAGCTATATGCTGCATTATCCGGTATTGCCGCCACCATGTGGCCTGCGACTGACTCCTTCCTCACAGAAGCGACAATTCAATGCTGTAACATAATCAGAACTCTCTCGTGGTTGAGCTGCAAGCATGGCACAAGCTCTTGTGCCGGTCTTTGCCCCTGTTGCCGCTCAGGGCTTCAGGATCAACGAATTATAAAGCCGAGGAGAATGCGTTAGAGTGCTTTGTGTTGAAATTGGACCCCAGACTTCGAGAACAAGGGGCTGGGCAGCATAATGGTTTAGCAAGTCCACATCGTGACAGGAACATCCTCCAATCCATTCCGAGATCCACTCAAAGATTTGGCCTTAGATTGATTAGATTGACAACTCAATAGAGAACTATAACACCATTCCGAAAGTTTAGGAAATGCACACGGCGCCAATTGAAGATTCAAACTGATGGTGGTTCAATCGGTTCAGGCCCGAGCCAATGATGAGCACGACTCGGGCATACTTCCAGGCCCTGGCCACCGGCCGCTGCCAGCGTGAATTGGGCGGATGTAACGAATTGATTGAGCGCAGGCGCAGACTCAACCGCATTGAGCAAGCAGGCTGGCAACACCTCTCGTCGTGAATGGCTTCTGAAATCCCCTGAAGGAGTTGCGCAGATTTCTTGACCGCGTCCTGCTCTGCCTGTTCGTCCATCTCGGCCGCCTCGTGCCTCGGCCCGGCTGTCTTAACTTAAGCGGTGTGAACCTTGTCCACGACACCCGTGGCCACACTTCTGCTACTCCAATAATTCTCCAATATATGCGTTCCCAGACTCTCAGCAGCAAAATCACCAGCCACGCGGATCCTGCAAGCACACGGGGGGCGTCGGTCACTGGTTAGCTGGAGTCGGACAGGTCAAACGATGTCAACAATGCAGCACAACCCGCCTCTTCTTGAACAGATGTTCATCCCAGTACTGACGAAGCACGGGGCCCACCGGTAGCAAGAAGCGCCTCTTCAGCATTGTAGGCAGGGCCCCATTGTTTTCTCACAGGAGTGCTTCTACTGGGTCCACAGATTGCGGGAGGCGATTCTTTGCAAACAAATATCAAAATAACGATGTCTGAGACTGAGACTCCAGCAGATAGTCCAGAACACTGTTCCATCTCCAATGTATTGTTGTCCCAGGAAACGTAGACAGCATCTGCTGGTGAGGCCTGGAAAACAAGAGTGCGCAAAAGCAAGACGCGCGCATCAGTCAGTCCAGTATCTGCGGCGTCACCGGCAGACTACGCAAGCCAACCAACACAAGCATTGGAAATGGGTCCGCTGCATATGCGGAACCTGAATGGAAAAGAAATCGCAATCGTAAGTTCGTGAAATCTTGCATGTTAATATTATTGTCCGGTCATATGTAAAAAGGTAACCACCAGATCATGTTGACCATATTCCAAGTCCCATACCGACATCATTTTCGGCTTGATGTCATAGCTTAGCACTTAGCAACTTACCAACTATTTAGATAAACTGAACGCATGTGAATCCAACAACCCCCCCCCCCCATAAGGCAGCTGCGTTCCATGGAGGCATGTCCGCCGAAACCTCGTTCGAAGCCTTGTGTATCTTGTGTATGCGAAACAGTGCTTAGCAGTTCTCCCTTGGCATGGCTACGTGTTCCCCGTAAGTCCACTAGGGCACCCGCCACTTGTGACTCAACAGTGGCTCCAGATCTTTCAGCCAACGATACCAACGGCGAAAGCCAGGCATGCATGCCATGACATCTTCGGATGCATTGTGGCATATATGCTTCACCTCGGGCATGTGTAAGAAATGTGGAAGTGGCACTGATAACTGATAATGGACAAATAGACACTCTCAGTGAAGGGTACAGATCATTGCAACCATGGATCTCCCGGCACCACCAAAGCAAGCGGAAACACACGGTTCCATTGATGAGAGCTGAAAATCTCAGCATGTTCAGTCAGGTCAGTCTCAACCTCATCATCATCGATGACGACAATATGCTCGTCTTGCAGCTCGCCAATTTCCTGCAAAACGATTGCCCCGGCCGCCCAACCCTGGGACGACCGAGACGTGTGACATGTTGACTGACACTTGGCTCCAGGCGATGCAGTCAGATTCCTTCAAAGATGCATCCATCCAATCTTGAAAACTCAGGCCGCATACCTTCACCGAGCTGCAAACCGATAATGACGTTTACTTGCTCGCAACACACGTACGAGACAATGGTGCAAACCCGGGGACAGTCGGTATCTGCGACTCTGTCCCATAATCAGAGAGAAAAGAGATGGTGTTTCGACAGAAAGATTGCGTTTCATCGATGACGTTTTTGCCACCACCGCCGCCGCCCAAATGAATCTTCGCCTGATGGAGTACCGCCGTCAGTTTGTGGGGCAGAGAAGTGCCCCCGTCACCGAGGCCGACAGGCCTCAAGACGAGCTATAATGTGCCTTGCCTGCTTCTTGCGACTAAGTTGGTGCCAAGGTTCGTGGCCCTCCAATGAACAAAAGCTTCTTGCATCTGCTCTGCAATGTCAGGAGGTACCAGCTGCTTCTCGCTGGAAAGCCGCATGTAATGCTCGATTGCTGTAGTGTTCCTGGTCGTTAGGTCATGAGCTTACGAAACGTTCACCTTGAGCTATAGCTGCCATTGAGGTAACCTGACACGTAAAGATTTCAAACACAACTCCCTCGCGCCAGCCGCTACATTGCAGTACTTGTTAAGCTGCAAGACGGGCATCTTCAATATCGCCGTGAAGTGTGTCGACTGGCAGCTTGAGGCGACGAATCCGTGGCGATTATTATAGAAAACCTGCTTGCCTTTCATCTGCTGGCGACGGACGATACACAGCAGTAAGTCGATTGGCACCAAGCTCCGGCTTATAGTTGAGGCTGAAGGCACCCGCATTGCATCTAGATCCTGAGCTACAAGGCTAAAGGCCACGCCCTGCTGCTGCTGCTGCTACTGCTGCTGCTATTGCTGGTGCTGCCAAAGACACCTGTGAGAGAGCTTCAAACACATCATCTTCCAACACCTCAGTGACTCAGTGGCTCAGCATTCAACAACAAGCAACAAACACGTGTCATGTGTCTTTCAAGGCATTGTCGAGCTTGACTCATGCACATATCCGACTGCCGCATGCAACTTGCCTCCGAACCGAAGTGACGGACTTAAGATCTCATGTGTAACCGAGACACCAACCCCAAGGCATGTCGCACTGCCTTCGAGATATGTCCCGAGTTTCGAAGCAACAGCGCGAAACCTGAGATGGGTGAGGACTCAGCGGGACCCCCCAGCATTCCCAGACTGTAAGGAAGGAAGGTGCTCCGACAACAGGTGACGAGGACCGATGTCAAGATGTCAAATGCCACGCTGTTTCTCATGCCTATGTGCAGCCGACAAACACAGTGAGCGAACAAGTGTGTGCAAGGAGTATTGCTGCCCGCCCATCTGGCGGCTGATCAGAAGCTTCTTGGTTTGGACAGGTGCCGGCTGCAAGGACTCGAGCAGCGAAAGCGCTGTGGATCGAACTGCCTCGTGACTCGTGACGCCAGAGTTGCACTGAGCACCAAGTAGATTCAAGCCTGCCTTGACTGAAACTGAAGACTTTGACCTCTATCACTATCTGTCAGTCACTCGCTAATCACCTCGTCCATCCTACTCGATGCCACCATGGCCACCATGATCGGAATCATGCCCGAGCCTCGTCTTCCATGTTGTACAGGATTGCTTGCAGCCTGCGGGCCCGATGAATTCAATTGGAGCAAAGGTGGCTCGGTGGCTCAATGCACATCCTCGACTCGCACGCGTAACACGTGCTACACAGTGCTACACAATGCACACTCGATGTCGAATCGTCACTCAATCTCTGTCTCAGTCCAAGCAACTTTGCATAGTCGGACACATCGCCCGTCGGGGGCGGCAGTAGTTGAAGCTGCTGCTTGGGGGCCATCGTGAACTCTAGAACATGGCATGACTTGATGATGACAAGCTACCGGCAACTATTTCTCAGAGCTGTTGGAGTACAGCCGTTTGTGCCCCATGTAACTACAGACGGAAGCTCAAGCGCACGGATTTGAGGCAGGCTTCGCGGTGAATACATGTCGGCTTGCGAAACACAAGCCTTAAACCCTAGACGGAACCCTGATCATGAACCTTCGTTTGATTTCGGGAGTCTTCCATCATTGCGGTACCGGGCTCGCTGGAAAGAGGCTGCCGGAATCGGCGAGTCGGGCAGCAAACAGTTGCCAGGATTGTTTAAAGAGGATTGCTCCAAAAGGAGCTGTCTGGAGTCTGGAATTGGAAGAATAGGTTCAGGTTTTCACGTTTAGGATGTCGAGGTGCATTGAGTGCATGGTCGGGAGAACTACGTATGTGTCAAAACCCCAAAGTCCGGAACCCCAAACCAAACGCCAACGTCAACGTCCGAGAAAAAAAAAGAACCTCTGAGGATCCCTAAACCAAGTCCCGGGCGCGATGGGCGCGATGTGGAGCACCTGAGACTGGAACCCAAGGCCAAGGCCGCAGGCCCTCTAGCTTAAAGCTTACGAAACGAAATTGAAGCCCCCGATGCCCGAACCCGAAGCCAAACCGAACAACAATCGAAGTGTTGGCGCCACACCGATGCCTGCGACCCGGCGGCGCCGACGCCGAAGATCTTCTGACCTGGGCAATCCAACGAAACATTCAATGGCGGTTCAGAGTTGCAGTAGCAGTAGCAGCAGTAGTAGTAGTAGTAGCAGCAGTATAGTAGTAGTAGTAGTAGCAGTAGCAGTAGCAGTAGCAGTAGCAGTAGCAGTAGCAGCAGCAGCAGCAGCAGCAGTAGCAGTAGCAGTAGCAGTAGCAGTAGCAGTAGCAGTAGCAGTAGCAGTAGTAGTAGTAGTAGAAGTAGTAGTAGAAGTAGTAGCAGTAGCAGTAGCAGTAGCAGTAGCAGTAGCAGTAGCAGTAGCAGTAGCAGTAGCAGTAGCAGTAGTAGTAGTAGTAGGAAGAAGAAGAAGAAGGGGGGTGGGTAAGATGGGGAACAGGGGCGACTCGACAGTGCAGGGCCCTGCGCAAGCAGCCGAACAACCCCAGAAAAGAAACCCGTAACTCCGTAACCCGCTCAATCTGACAATCAAGGTCAAGTCAAGAGTCAAGGCCCAGGCCAATGTGGGAAGATTATGAGGTCCAGCCTGGGCAGCATAAAGAACAGAAGAGAGGAGTCAGGCGGCAGTGGCAGGAGGACAAAATGCCAGGCAGTGTGGCAGGCGGTTTTTTCAGCCATTCATAATGCGATCATCGCCGTCGCCTAGCTGCGCCTCTTCACTCAATCTGACTCAATCTCGGTAATCTCGGGCCACGTGATAATACGATCATCGCCGTCGCCGTCATCGCATGCAATTGCAACGAACATAACACGGCCCGACTGAATCTTTCTCACGTTGCAGAGATGCTCCTGCACAGCGCTGCTGTCACCCCCGACTGACTCATCGCCCCAGGTCACCACCGTGCCATCCTCCTTGATGGCTGCAAAGGCGGCACATGTGGCTTGGACAGCCTTGACATGTGACTCTGCAGGCTGTCGCCACCTTCGAACCGATCGCCCCAGGTGACGACCTTGCCGCCCTCCAAGATGGCAGCAAAAGCATCTCCAGCAGCACGGATCTGTCGCACGTCCTTCAGCTGGTCCTGAACTGCACTACTGTTCCCACCAAGATCAGCATCGCCCCAACTCACGACCGAGCCATCCTGCAGTAGGGCAGCGAACGCTCGCTCCGAAGCCGACAACCTCCTTCAATCGATCTTTAACTGCGCTGTCGTCGCCACCCAAGTCAGCATTGCCCCAGGTCAAAACAGAGCGGTCGTCCATGATGGCAGCAAAAGCCCACCAGCTTGAAGTAATTGCCCGTGCACGAGGGAGCCCCGCTGTCTGCTCCAGCACCTGTCGGCCCCAGCTCACGATTGACCCATCCTTCTTGACTGCTGCAAAAGACTCCTTGTTCGACTGGATGTAGCGCACATCCTGCCTCAGCTGCTCCTCCACCGAGCTGCTGTCGCCACCACAGTCAACATGACCCCAGGTGACCACGGAACCATCCTCCTTGATCGCGGCAAATGCCAGCTCTGCAGCTTGGATTGCAACAACGTTCGTCAGTCGATGCTGCACACGCCTGCTGTCGCCACCCCCAAGCTTGGAGCCCCATGTGACAACAGTTCCATCGCCACGAATCGCAGCAAATGCACAGGCCGAGGCCTGTATGGCAACACAGTTGTTCAGATGCTCCTGCACTGCACTGCTGTCGCCGCCAGCCGATTCATCGCCCCAGCTGACGGCCGTCCCATTCTCGAACAAAGCTGTAAATGCCGCCTCTGAAGCTGAAATTGCAACAATGTTCTTCGATGGATTCTGCACAGCATAAGCATTTCTCGTGGCAGCGACTCCCCAGGCGCAGACTCGGCTCATGATGGATGATCAGGGAACAAGGCCTACAGCCTACAGTCCTAGAGTGCTACAGCATGCGGAACATTTTGGGACATAACATCAAGAGCTGAGCTGCCCCAACTTAGAAGCCTGCAGTCGACGGTGGGACTGGTGGGATATGCAGGTGGAACATATCTCGACCGAGTTTCAACAATCCAGAAAATTTGGACTTCGGGCCCTAACCTAACTGCAAAAAGCAAAAGGCCGGCGCGTGTGTTCCACTAGCCGGTAGGTCAGAGCTTATCTGTTGAAACTGAGCTGAGATATCGGCCAGTGTCGTTGCCAGTACCGTCGAACAGGCTTTCCACGCAGTAGCCGGAGCGGAGTCCGCTGGCACGGCCTNTCAGAGCTTATCTGTTGAAACTGAGCTGAGATATCGGCCAGTGTCGTTGCCAGTACCGTCGAACAGGCTTTCCACGCAGTAGCCGGAGCGGAGTCCGCTGGCACGGCCTTGCCGATGGGCACTCACATCTCAAACACACACTCCTACCCACACACATGCGGCACGCACTCAAAGAATCTGAGACTTGACAGGGCAGTTTTCAGCGCTGGACATGGATAACGAATCACTGAAGCGTGGGGCTGAAGTCAGTCGCTCGCGCACTCTCTCTGCAGTTAGTGGTCGCTTTTTTCATCATGATCCGGCCACGCAGAGCCGCAGAGCATCATCAGTCTGACGTGAGATGTCCAAGAGAATCAAGAACATGCGCAGTAATAAATTAGATGACAATCTAACTATAATTAAACTTGACCTGACAGTTGCAACAAGTCGCTCCGAGTCCGAGTGGCTGTCGATCACCATTCCCAGCTCTGGACACCCGGAAACACCTCAGACCTCAGATGACGATGACGACCATGGTGTGAGGATGATCAGCACGGCCACAACGCTACTCAACTCCGCTTCTCATCCTGCCGCCTGCCCCAGCATTTCAGGACTTGCAAGTCATTCAAAGTTAATTGCCGAGAAGTTCGCTCGTCACCGCTGGTCGTCTGGTGCCGCACATTTCCTGAGACACGACAGTCAAGGCAGTCAAGGTCCAGGTTCAGACCATGCATGGCATGGCCCAGATTCCCCGGCCTAGGTGTCGTCCGTCAAGCAGCTGCGGGGCTTCTTCGCCTGTGGAACGAATCCCAAGGGACTGCATTCTAAGACTCTAAGATTCTAAGTCTTAGTCTTAGACTCTTAGACTCAGACTGTAAGTCCAGGCGACAGTGGCTGGCCTCTCTGTCACTGTCCTCACTGACATCTTCCATGGGGCTGCGGCTGGGGGTGGCCACCTCCGTAGGCTCCTGTGAACGGTTAACAGCGGCCAGACGGCTAGAATCGATTATCGGGGCACGCAGCCAACTGACAACATGATGCTGCCATGTGGCCATTGGCGGCGAGGCCGGGGAGGTTGGACTGCCCAACTTCTCCTGCAATGCCATGAGCTCAGCCGCTTTAGCCTGCGGGGCGCCAGAAGATAGCCTTTGGAAACTCAACGGTTCTCAAAAGGAGTGATGTCCTGCATCTCGGCCCGAATCTCGGCGTTCTCAGCCAGGGCCTTCTGCAGCTCCTGCCAGGGCTCATAACGTTCCTCGACACTTCCGTGATTTAGGCCGTCAGCCGTCAGCCCTGTCCTTCTCGAGGCCTTTTTTAACTTTTTTGGCATCGGACTGCACCTCGCAAGTCAAGTGGTATGAATTCTCGATCGTGCCACGGAAAGCTGAAAGCCCTTCCATGGCATCCGGAAAGCCCAGCATCGCCTCTGACATCGTATCTTGGACCTCCTGTCATGCCAGGGGCGGCCACTGCTTTCGCGGCGCTAGAAAATCCCCTTTGGAAGGGCCTTCTGCAGCTCCTGCCAGGGCTCATGTCAAACGTTCCTCGACACTTCCTGATGTAGGCCGTCAGCCCTGTCCTTCTCGAGGCCAACTTGTTTTGCATCGGACTGCACCTCGCAAGTCAAGTGGTATAGTATCAATCGTCAATCGTGCCACGGAAAGCTGAAAGCCCTTCCACGGCACGCAGAGAGCCCAGCCTTGTCAGCCTTGTGGGACAACATCGAATCTTGAGCCTCCTGTCGTGCCAGTGGCGGCCACTGCTTTCGCGGCGCCAGAAGATACCCTTTGGAAATTCAGGGGTTCTCAAAAGGAGTGATGTCCTGCATCTCCGCCCGAATCTCGGCATTCTCAGCGAGGGCCTTCTGCAGCTCCTGCCAGGGCTCATGTCAAACGTTCCTCGACACTTCCGGGCTTCCGTGATGTAGGCCGTCAGCCCTGTCCTTCTCGAGGGCTTTTTTTGCATCGGCCTGCACCTCGCAAGTCAAGTGGTATCAATCGTGCCACGGAAAAGCTGAAAGCCCTTCCACGGCATACGGAAAGCCAGCCTGGTGGAATATCATCGAATCTCGGACCTCCTGTGAGTCATGGCAGTGGCGGCCACTGCTTTCGATAAGCCGCTAAGCCGCTATCCCAGCGCCCTTCATCTGCCTTGTCTAGCGAGACGTTAATCGCCTGGAGCGAGGCGATCTCCGCCTTGTTGTCCTGCCAGCTGCCAGCAGTGGCCACTGATTTCTGCAAGCTCCTCTACCCCAGCGCTCTATCCGCTCTATCCGACTCTACTCCATGGCCCCGGACCTGCCTTCTTCAGCGAGACGAATTTGGCGTATTTGGCGTTCGCGTCCCTGGACTGGACGCCCAGCTCTATCAAGAGCTCTTCTTTCCTGGCCTGTCAATGCCAGTCAATGCCACTGAACGCAGTAGACTCAGTAGAATTGATGAAGCTGGTGACCGCTGGGCAGCAATGATGGGCCTCGAGCTTTGCATAGCGGTCCTCTCGAATGAGATTCTGTTCAAAACTTCGAATCACAGCAGAAGACACACGCACTCCTCTAGCTGCTTGATCTGCTTGAGCAGGGGCTTTCTGATTTCCTCGCGTTCTTGTTGGCTTCTGCCCCTGCATTGACGATTGAAGCAATTGAAGCCAGATAAAATAAATAAATGCTAGCTGCTAGCTAGCTGGATCGCCTGTTCTGCCACGATTCGGCATTCCAGCCACTGCTGCTCCAGCCGCTGCCGCTGCCAGACGCTTGCCACGACATTTCCGAGGCAGGAGACAGACTCCCAGAGCACTGCGCAAGGGATTCAAGGGAAAGTGTCAATTCAAGTAGAGATTTGTTCTGAGACGTATGTTCTGCTCCGAGGTGTTACGTGTTTGCCTGCGTTTGCGTGTTCGTTGGTTTGTGTGCGAAGCTCTGCAACGTCGTTTCAGACCACAAGTCAACACAACTGGATCCATAATCCACTGCAGCATTGTCAGGCATCAGATGGCAGATCGGCGAAGTGTTCAGACTCTCAGCATCAGATTCGAGGCCCACACTGTCTGGATTCTGGATGCAGTGATGGGCTGGCATCGCAAGTCCTCGGCACAGGCAGAGTCAGGGGCTGACAGGGAACGCTGTCAGCGCTGCTCGGAACCCAGACTCAAGGTGCCCATCCCAAGCCCAAACCCAGAACCCCACAAGTTCTTAATACTCAATACTCAAGGGACTCGATGGCTGAGCAGTTGTCCGGAATCGCCAAACGAGCAACGAGGGGTTGTCTTGAGTCTTGAATGATTCTCTTGCACAGTCAGCTACTCTTCCCACTGTCAAAATGCTCGCAAAGTTCAGAGCTCAGAGACTCAGTGCCGGGCCATTAATCCTGGATGGTGCGCTGACAGCGGCCCCTTGTAATCTTGTGGCTCGCACTCTCACGGCGATTTTGCGCTATCACAGCGCTGGTGTCGATTTTGCGCTATCACAGCGCTGGTTTCTTGTATCGCGCTATCACAGCAGCGCCAATGCAATTTGTTTTTGCGCTATCACAGCGCCCTACTCACCTCGTCCTACTCTCGCCTGCGCTGTCACAGCGCTGAGTCTAAAATTTGTGCTATCACAGGTCACAGCGCCTGGCTTGCAGGATCTGTTTGGAGTATGATCGGTCCCGACATTCTTTTCCCGCCGCGGCCGTGCATAAGCTCATCGTCCCCTCCTACTACCGGGCCCCCGACTCCTGCTTCTCTCACGTCGCTCTGCCTGCCACAAGCAAGGCGGCATACCCCTTGGGCTGCACAAAAAAGCCGGGCCTCTTGTTCTTCCTGCCTCTCATACTCGGCCTCGCAAGGCTGGGCGGCGAAAAGGTGTAGGGGTCAGGAACTGGGTCCGCGGCCCGCATCATCTGGATGGCAAAGCGTTCGACCTGTATCTTCGAGAGGTCGAAAAGGAGGGCGGCCTGAGCCAACTTTGAGCTTGGGGAAAAAACTTGAAGCGAGCTCAGGCCCCGGCCAGGGTTTCCGGGCGAAGCTCGTTGAGCTGTCGCAGGCGCTCCCGCCGATCCAGCGCCAGGCATGGGCATGCTGCTTCAAACGAAACTGTCTAGGAGAGCTTGGCGGTTTTGGAATGTTCTTACACTGCCACCAACGATCAAACTGTGAATCAAACTATGTACATGTTCGGAACCCCGGCAATCACATGCCACCAGCCGCCAGCTGCGGCACGACATGAGGGACGGAGAGCTTGGCGGCTTAGTGTAAGGCTTAGTGACTTGTTTTGGAGTGTTTTTACACTGCCACCAACGATCAAACTATGTACATGTTCGGAACAAAACCTCACGAAATTTACCACCTGGCCTGTGACCTGACCTGCAGACGGCATGCCCTGCGACAAGGCGGGAGTCGGAATCCCGTTCGCAACGCCTGGGCTAAGCGACAGCGAGGGTCGGAACCTTGAGAGGATTGGTCGACCAGGGGGCTACGGACCCTGCGTTGGGTGAGAATGACCAAACTTGGGTGGCACGTGCTGCACTAACCCCATCAACCCCCTACTAAGACCACCTAACCAACCTCGCACTCCACTGTCAATCCCAGCTCCCTGCGTTCCTACACCTCTGCGTAACAACTCATTCTCTTGTTGCAGCAGAACCATCCTACGCTCCAAATCTGCCTGTACATTCATAAACTGCTGAAGCTGCCTTCTGGCTTCCGACTGAATAGTCTCTCCAGAATCCGAACTCACCGAACGCGGCAACTCTGGAGGAACATTCTGAGTCTCCGGGTACAGTAAGGGGGCAGCCTTGGCCAAATTCTCCAGTCGCGGGTCCGTCACCCTCAGAAACCGCAGTAACATAACCTAAATCTGACATCCAGCCGTTCCCTCTGTCCCAGCTGACCCAAGTCCCGCTACTGCAGTCTCCTTCGGGATTGGCCTCAAGGCCCCGGAGGCCTTCACCACGCCCTGTACTGCTGAGGTGACTTCCGTGAACAAAGCTCCCATGCTGGAAGCCTTCGCCTGCGCGGGCACCGCTCGCCCCATTGTCTCTTCGGCTCGTCGGTCCTCAGTCGAAGCCTGAGCTTCGTCCGCACCAACAGCTTCACCAACCTGAGCAGCGTTGGCCACTGTGACCTCGCCGTCCATGTCCCATGGTCCTGAAACCCTATGACTAGTTCCAGTCCCATTCAACATGGTACTCCTCGCCGCGGTAGCGGTGGATTGGGCTCGCATAACCTGTTGATCTTCACGACTGGGCCCTGGAGCAAAACTTCCGTAGCCGGGTGTATCATTCTCGTTGGGGTTGAGCCCCGTAGATGATGCAGAATCCATCTGAACCCTTCTCCTTCTGAACAGCAACGTCGCTGCGAAGCAGCAGCAAGGTTTGGGCTTCCCATGAACCCTCACGGAGGCTGAAAGTACGGACTTTTCTCGGACAGCAGAATCTGACATGTCGTACATCTAGCACTTGCTTTAGCGACTAAACTATGCAAAGTCGTGAAGCCCCAAGTGGTTCCTACATGCCTTCGGCCTTCGAACCACACGCTCCATCAGTAACGAAACCGAAGAGGTGACCCAGCTGTACGTAGCCCTGACCTAACAGGTCTGGGATTTTCACACTCAGGATCAGTGGTCCTGGTCATCACCAACAAAGCACATTCTACTAAAAGCGTCAATATAGAACTCCTCAGATACATCATTGCACACCTTCCAGAAATCATCAGTTTCGGTGTCTTCGTAACTTCTGGGAATATACCCATAAGACTCGGACCACGCCTGGAGGATATCCAGGGCCTTGCTAATGTTCGGGCCCGCACCAGAGATATTCAAATCACCCCTAAGGCGAACTGCATCTTCAAGTTGGGGGTACTCATTGGGGCTGATGATGACAATCGGTATACTCACCGTATCTGCCAGGCACTCAAGTTCTAGACACAACTCCTCTGTGGGAGCGGGAAGCCTCGCGACCACTAAGCCCGGTGGCCCAGCCTCTCGCTTGCTGATCTCCTCGGACAAGGCCTGCACGGAGTGGTCTTTCAGCTTTAATATGAGATGACTGACGCCGCTAAGAGCAGTATTATAGGCAATGCTTCTTAGCACCGCGTCTCCTGCTATCACCTCTGTGACACCTGAAATGAGACGTTTGCTCTGGGCTTTGGTGAGCTTGCGCAGGCCAGGATTAGCCGGGGGTACACCTACATCGTGAGTATCTGCGCTCGGGAAAACGATTTCGGGGTTAGAGCTAACTCCCGCTGCCCCGCTGCAGAGAGCCATATATGCTGCATCGCCCTCTTCGTCCGCCTCAAGTGAAACGGGAACAGGCGCAGCCGCCGGGACAGTGCCCGGGTTGCTGGCGCCGCTGAGCCCCTCGGCATCCTCGAGCCCTTTTGGCTCGGCATCGGCGGCAAAGGCAAGCGGGCACTGCCACAAAATGATGTACGCCCCTGAGTTTCCGGTGAGCATTCGGCATAACCTGTCAGCTCCACCGATTTCGGTGGGCACGGAATCTGCGGCGGAGTTTGGGGGCTGGCACGTACCTTCGTACGTCCAACTACTCTCATCCTCTGGATCCATGTGCATATACACATGGCCGACGGGACTTACCGCCTTAAGCTTCCCAGTCAAACTTTACCCACTGTCAGTTGCATGCGAAATCACGCTCACCTTCAGGTCATGGTGCTCGCAGAGTTCGTGGTGAGCACGGTCGCCTGCTTTGAAGCGCCTCGGTGCGTATGGACCGATCCGTGTGGAGGGCGTTGGCTTGCTGCGCAACACTTCCCAGAACTGGGTCAAAACACCATCTGGGAACGTTCCGAAGTCTATCCTTCGGTTCCACCCGTCTCGGGGCACCCCGGTCAGATCGAACCCTTGCAGGGTAGGGTCGATCTCAATCCGTTTCCCGGCCCCGGTGGGCGCGGGTGCTCCTTGCGATACTGGGCCCACTCCGCGTTGCCCCAGTCCTCATGTTCCTATGGGCGTGGAAATACTGCCAGGACTCAGAGGGCGATGCGGGTTGTCGCGGTCGGGGTAGTCATCGTAGCCGCCCTTGGTAGCTGGACGCCTAGAAGCACCTGTCTCTCCCAACCGTGCCTTGATCAGCCGGTTATTGAACTGCTCGGCGTAGCAAGGCTGATCTGGCGGACGAGCTGTGCTCGTCTCTGCGATGAGGACCACCGTGTTTTCCTCACGCCCTGCGGTGGAGACGGAATCGCAAAACGCGGGTCACGATCTCCTCAACCTCTTGAACGGTGTCAGGGGTGCGATGCATGCATCGTGCGCATTGGCCCTTGCAAGTGTTCTTGCCCATCACAAGAACGGTGTCTGTTGTGGCTTTGCAGACCGCGCGCAGGCCGATCTGCTGGATGCCGACATCCCTTGCATCAAGGATGTTCGCTAGAATATACCTAGCGTTTGCCTTAAAGGCTTCATGGTCGGCATACTCCCGAATTATATCGGGGTGGTCCCAACATGGTCACGCCTGGGCCGTCGCACTGTCGAAGTAGGCCTTGCGTTCCGCGGCGTTGGAAATCTCGGCGAGTCAGCCATGTCTTGTCGACGCAGGTAAGCATGAAGCTAGTCTTCGACTGTGACGTAGTCACTGCTGCTGTGAGCAGTTCATCATGGAGCTCGAACAACGCTTCACCTGTCCATGTCTCGCGGATCTTGCGGATAATGTAGTCGTGGTCATATCCCAGGTGAAGACGTCGACGATCATTGCGGGGTACTGCGACCCCACGTAAAATGGCAAGAGCTCCAGGTCGTGATTATACACAGACCCCGGACGCGGAGTATCACAGTACGAGCCAGAGGCATTATAACCAGGCCGCGGCCGCGCGGGTCCTTCGGTGCGCGTTCGTCGATGTGCCTGATGACCTTCTGCTGCTCGGGGCTGGCGGCCTTTGCCTTTGCCTTCGGCTCCCCTGCCTCCATGGCTTGGCGTTGGTGTTGACATGAGCCTCGGCTTCACCTATCGTGTCATGGCTGCGCGCCTTGCCTACAGTGCTATGACTGCGTGTCTTAGCTGCGGCGCTGCTCTCCGTTCCATCAACGTGAGCCTGAGCGCGGCGGTCTTGTGCTTGGAGCACTGGCGGCGATGGGATTCTGAACTCTAGGATGAGCCTAGGTTGCTTCGTGACCCTTCACTTATCCTTATCCTTATACACAAGAGACCAGAATCGTGTGTACGACAGAGCTGCACTCTAATGAGTGTGTCATCGGAGGGCAGCCTAACACCGCATGTGCTATTCCTCAGATCCTTGGCTATCCCAAGTTGAGCCTGCGCGCACAATGAGAGCAGCAGTGGGGCTGACCCTTTGATTTTTCATGTGAATCAAGCACCCCAGGAACTCTGTGTCGCCCTCAATTCCCAAAATTGAAAAGGGGATGGCGCGGCTCCCTAGGGTTTCCGTAGCCCCGCTCAAATCCTTAAAGGTTCGGCGACCTTCAGGCTTAAACCTAGTGCTGTGTCCAAACTCGGCTAGTTTACTGGCAGCGTTAGCAATCCAGTCCGAACCATGGATGGTGCTATTGCATCCCTCGTCTAACACTGCGCATACGTGTGACTCCGCGTGAATATTTACAACGGGTAGCTCTATCAAAGCCGGATGGATATCCGTGACACCCTGTGTGAATGCAACCAGGCCGCGCCTCGAAGTTCTCGAGGTCGACCGCACGGAGGCGACCTCCCAACTTGAGGCCGCGGGCGCCACGTGATCGTCCAGGGATTCCTGGAGGTATGCAAGCCGGTCGCCCCGTGTTAAGACGGGCTCAGTCGCGAAGTGACCCTCAACAGTTTCTTGGAACTGTGCAATAGCGGGTACAACGACCTCTACAGGCAAACTATCTCCTGTGCTGCCGACAATGGACCTAAGAAGGTCAAAGTCTAGCATGCTGGATTCCCGCAGCACTGTGGCTGCTTCTTCTCGGGCCTTTCGCTCGGACTGCGGCTGTTCGTCTAGGAGCATGACACATCGCTTACACTTCACGCGGCTGGTTTTGCGGCTGCTACCAGACCTCTCGGGCTCCTTCCGTGTCTTATTGACTGTGCCGCATTGCTTGCATGTGCGCATATCAATGTATGCGTTACTACTCGACTTGCTGAACTCCTTGCAACCTCCCCGACACTTGCGAGGGCCTTCGCTCGAAGCGGCGCTCGCAGAGGTAATCTGGACCTCAGGCTGAAAGGGCTTTGGAGAGTATACGACTTCGCAATCGCTATCCTCTTCCACTGTCGCCAGATAAGCCTGGGGGTTTACCACCGCTGACTCTGCAGCGGGCGCGGTGCTTCCACCGGTCGCTGCCGGAGTTGAGGTACCCTTGGAGACGCTGCCTTTCCGCTGAATTTGCATGCTGCGTCGCCGGCCCAGTGGCCGAAAATACCGCACTTGAGGCATCGACTCTTGGCCTTAAGCTCTTAAGGCCCCGCGAGCTTAGCCTTCCGGTCAGCAATCGTAAGATTGCTCCGGATGACTTTGCCACTGGGCTTACCGCCGAGTTTTCCTTTGCCTTGAGATTTGCCCTTGGCCTGCGCAAATGCTGTCTGTGCAGCATAGGCAAGCTGGACAGATTCGGCATAGGTATCGTCCAGCTCATCGACCTCAGCTTCGGCTGCCACCGCCGTACAGACGTTGATTTGGACTGCAAGGTCGTCGTCCTCGACCCAGTCGTCATCGGACGCACCTCCGGGCGCAGTGGCCGGGTACGCTTCGTGCCCGTAGCCATCTCCCGGCTGACCTTCGCCCTCGGGGTGCTCACTGTCCTGACTCTCGGGATCGTAACCCAGGTATCCAAATTTAGGATATCGATCCTGCGGCGGAAAACGCTTCCAGGGTCTTCCTGGGCCTGACGTATCCTTATAGATGTCAGCAGACGTTCTTTCATATGCACAACCGAGTGGTGCTGCACCAAGACCTTAGCATATTCATCGACGCTATGCGTCCGAGCTGCGGTCTTGATCCAGCTGCTCAGTCCGGTCTAAGCCGGATAGCTCGACCAACAAGCTGGCTGTCATTGCCTCAGACAGGCGAATGTCAGGGTCCAACTCCCTAAGGGTAGACCACCACCGCTTACGGCGGGCAATGTACGACAGCATAGGCTCTCCTGGCTGCTTCGCCAAGGGACCAGTAATAAGCTGGCCTTGCCTGAAAAGCTCGGAAGCCTCTTCAGATTGCAAAGGGAATGCTTGCTTCCGAATTTCCTCAACCGAAGGGTCGATGCCATCGTGCTGCAGAAGCCTCTCCAGGCCTATGTCTCGGGCGATGCAAGAGGCATCACCACGCAAATCTTCTGCACACAATCGCTCATGTCGAGCTCTTCATCCTTCACATCCTTCAGAGTGTAGTCGCCGGATCTGTGTCTGGAACATCCTCTTCGTCGCCTTCGATCTGGCTCGGGTGCGACGGATTGCGACGGCATGGACTCCGCATCCTCGTCTTCAAAGTTGGATGTGGGCCTTCCCCTCCTGGCACTTGAGGGGCTAGCGGGTATGCTGCTACTGGACTCACCCTCAGTGGGGTGGACTCTCGATCCTTTGCTGCTGCGTCCTTTCCATTTACGCGGAGACGCAGAATGGGACTTGGCCGATGCGGCGGCACGCAAGTCCTTCAAAACCTCGCGGCACTGTCGCTCGCGGTGTTGGAGAACACGTACCTTTGTACGGAACTCCCAATCGTGGAAACCAGAGGCCGAGCCTTCGTAAATATACGAGCCGGACTTGGTCTCTGCTGGGACAGAACTATGTGCCCATGCGTTGGGTTGATACCGCAAGCCTGCCACAGACATGGCGTCGAAAGGCTACAGCGCCTACTCTATGGTCCCCGGCACCTTGGCGCGGCGAACGCGGAAAATCTGGTGTCCGATGCTCCACTAGCTCCGCTACCAGTTTGAAGCGGGATCTAGTGAGCTCAAGGCGCCTGCGTCATCAGCGCTTCAAAAACAAGCACTCAAAGACTAAGCTTGGTTTCAAGCTATCGTCAATTCAAGTACTACATGAGGGAAATAAGTGTACAAGATACGACAACATGGACTGAAGATCAGGTAGATTTCACAGCCCCCATCATAATCATCATCATCATCATCGTCATCATCGTCATCATCGGCATCATTGTCATCGTCATCGTCTGTGAATATGCTCCTAGCCGGCCTCTAAAGATAATCCTGAGAAGGGAAGCCCTGCTTCCTTGTAGCGTGCACTCCCGAATGCCCCTTTGTTGCTCATGCTAAGCCACTCTTCCTCCCGCCACGGCTCGGGAGAAGATAGCCGGGATGCTCAGAAGTGAAGGCACTGTTCGGGAACACTACTGGGTTCGCAATCGATGTCATCATAATCAGCATCATCATCAGCATCATCATCATCACAATCGTCTCGTGTGTTCGTCATGGTATGCTTCGTGCTGGATGACGGAGCAAGAAACGAAGTACCGACTAGAAACAAACGGTACTTGATATCTGCTACAGCCCGAACTATGTATGCACCTCATCATGCATTGGCCGTGGATGCCCGCTCTGGCCGTGGATGCTCTGTGCAACAGATGTTCTCGCGAACGGACGCCATCATGCTTGGGCCGTGGATGCTCTGGGAACCGGATACTCTCGGATGGACGTTGTCATGCTTTGGCCGTGGATGCCCTGCGAACTCGATGCTCTCGCGAAAGCCGTTCTCACCACCACGAAAGAAGCGAATCACAGCTGCCATGCACGTCACCGCGGCTACTATCCAGCCGCGCAACAACAAGACCGGCTCTGGGAAGAGTTTGTTTGGGTCCCCTCAGGCAGAGCTTTTTATTGCGTGTCCCCTGCGTCTACATCGCCTTCTCAGCGAAAGCCCAAAGCCCAGAACCTGTTATTGCGTTTTCACATGTTTCCACGTGGCTGCGGGCAGCGGCTCGGAGGTGAGTCCACGAGTTTGGGCTGATGATCCTAGGTCAAAAGCGATACCACCTTTGCAAGCATAACGAGGTTTACCATCTGCCATCACTTGGCTTGGTCGCAGCTTGGCTTGATGTCGATGAGTTGAGGACGGATACATTTTTTCATCGAAGTCATTACGTAGTGACGGCATGGACTCTCACACCGACATCCGTGCCTCCTGAAAGACACCCCGGTCTGCTATGGAGGAGCCGCTGATATCTTGTATCCTGCCATGGACTAAGTACTAGTAACCTCTGCGCAAAGCATGCTGCCATCAACTGCAGAAGGCTGCCTCGGAAGGGGCAGAAGCCGGCAAACCTCACGCACGCTTGGGTCGAGGGCTTGATCTCGGCGAGTTCCGGCTGATCTGGGCCGCAGTTCCTTGACCTGTCCAAAGCGTAAAGGACACAGAAGAACCCACGAATCCACTGGCACGACAGTCCTATCAGTCCTTGTCTGCGCCATGATCCGCGCGACCTGCTGCTCGCAAGGCAGCAAAACAGGAACCGATGCTTTCCAAGTTATCTTACACCCTGGCAAGACAACATCACTACAATCTCGCAACTACTCTCGCAACTTACACATGTTCCATCTCTTGCGCTGACCTGCAGCACCGTGACTGGAGCATCACAATACGGAGCGCTTGGCAAGGTAGGAAGGATGCACGACACCCACAAAAGCTGCATTGGGTATTCAGACATGAGACTTCAGCCTTCAGCAACTACTCCACACTCCACAAGCCGCTGCACAACCCATAGGTTTCAAAACGTGTCAAACAGTAGCGCTGTATATAGGGCCTTCAGGTGGCTGGCGAACGTTTGGCAGAACCTGCCACTCCAGCACGTGCATGCACACGCCCGGTGCCAGGCAAGAGTTTGAAATGCGGCATGATCACCCAAGATCTTTTGTTCGGATCCCAAAATGCGAATTTCATTTGCCTTACGATAGATTCACGCAAAGAAGCAAGTCTCACTGGTCGAATGCAGCATAACACCCTGCGCAGCCAAACCGACAACCAACATTGCCGGGCGCACAGGTGAGAAGGTATTGCGGTGCCACTCCGACTTCAGATAGCTTCGCTGGAGATGCCAAGGCAGACCATCCTGGCAACTGCATCCCGCCGCTCCGCTTAGAAGACCTGCTCGGCGAATTTACTTGAAGCATGGGTATGTCCACCTTTCTCGCACGAAGGACTCTAATACGTGCTTCACTTCTCAATCCATGCCGCGCAAGACCATTCTCCATCAGCCTGACTGAAAGGCTTTCAACGATCAGTCTATAAATAAATGCGTCTTGGCATGCCGTACACAAGGCTTGTTCCAACGTGTGATAGCGAAGCTCAACATGCGAAGTGTGAAGCGCAGAAACTGTCTTGAACAGGCATGTAGTCAAGATGTTGTCTCCATAAAGCCATCGAGCCAACTGCAGGGATGGGCGCAGCAGAGGTGACTCGCATGACTGATTGTTTCCGTCCGTGGTGAGGCGGATGAGACAGCGACGTAGCAGCTTTGTCGCTTCGATCTTCAGCATCAGCTTCAATGTCGACTGGCTACATTTGCAACTTTGTACATAGTTCGGGCCATGGCCTACTGCCAAATCCTGGTGCAAGAGCCTTGCTGTTCGCCTAATTGCCCTAATCCCTAATCTGTGCTTCGGCTACGGGTCGCCGCTGAGCTCAGCTCAACTTGGCGAAGGCCACGGTCGCAATCACGACGAGGAGGAGCTGCGCGCCCAGCGCCACGAAAACACCAACCATCCAGTTCTGGCAAGACCAGGCGCTGCAACGTATCACTAGGTTCTCCAAGCTGACGTGAATGAATCAAGACAATTCCGAATCACACGCTCAGATGTAATCTCGCCGAGGGAGCTGTGTAAGCTGCGCTTTCATAGGCACTGATTTCGGTGGCTGGATCCTGTTGATGCAGAGCACATACAGCTAACCCAAAGTGGGGTCGTAAGCGCAATCCAAACGGGGTCTACAAAATACAGGCCTGGGTCACATGTCAGGCAGCTGCATGTGGCAGCATGAACACTCCAACTCTGCGGCGGCAACATGTTGCTTGGGTTTCAAGGGTTTTGCCTGCGTCATGCTTCAGGGTATGAGCAGCCCACAGCCGGGTCCTGCATCCAGTAGAAGAAGATGGGATGGTTGGCCCGGATGTTGTAGGCTGCCTAGTAAACCAAGGAGCAGCAATCTCACAGTCTCACAGGCTGTCTGACGTTCTGCTCCCAGACCTCTGCTTGTTGAACCGCCAATCGAAAATACGATCGCAAATCATCCCGCATCAGCCGAAGTCCAGAATGGGCCGTAGGATTGTTAAACTCACCTTGTCTCGTGCAGCAGGCCGTGGGCTAAAAAGCAAAGCCAAGTAAGCCATGGACCACAGTGGAAGTCTGCCACGTGACCAGAGCAGCAATTGAGGCCTTCCACTGCATCTTGCCGTGTTCGAACGGGAACATGGGGCGGGCATGTCGGGAGGAATGGCAACGCATCTTACACATCCCCGTTGTAGGGACAGGCCTACTGCCCAGAAGTCGTAATTGTCCTGTTTTCCGGAGGTAATGGGTGCCACACAGTAGGTGTCCAAGTTCCTGCGACATTTCTGCAGCATGCTCTGGCCCGACAGCACGGCAAGTAAGCAAAACTTGAGACGGACGTTTCCGCCTGAACCCCATGGAGTGGGCAATATCCAGTTTGGCATCCGGAACAAAATGAACACGACCGGCATCCATCAGCTGGTTTCCTGCCACACAGAGCTTGGCATTTAAATAGCAAAGTCGGTGGTCTACTTACTCCCTTGAACAATCGTTAGCCTTTACTCTCTGCTGGATTGATCATGTCGTACTCGTTCATGTTGTTCACATCCATAAACGGGACCAAGTTCGACCTGACGGTGCTTGGGCCATTGCGGTCGCGCTTCGTACCCGAAGTGCTCTGCCATGACACGAAATGGCCTGTAGTTCATGTTACCGAGAACCACCGCGAGTGCAAGGTTCGCAGCGCTGCAGACGAAGAGAAAGAAGTACCAAGTGGATTGTCCGTCCTCTCCACTCCTGCAGGCCGCAGGATGCCACAGGCCACTGCCAAGGAAAATGTCATGCTTCGCTCAAGCACTCAGCACACTACGAGTACCCACCTGAGATTTTGCAGGGCAGAGTAGGCCAGCCTAATCAGCGCGCGATTCCGACAGCCAGACTGGCTCACCACTGTCAGATTCATGCCGAGGACATGGCAGGAGGACTACGACAGCTGCCAGCCCAATTCCAGCGGAAACCAGGCCAGGGCTGGTGTAGTGGAGGCTGAGGCTACACAAGCTATAGACCTGGCTCAGACAACATGCAGAGAGTGTCAGGAATTCACCAGACCCCAAAATCTGTCGGGAAGGCGATTGTGAAGATTAGCCAGGGCAGCACAAGGCACCTGGCAAGCCGTCTTTCCTTCACATCTCAATTGCCTGCTTGGAGCCACTGCCCCACTGCATGGAGCGTTTTGTACCGAGGCCCGAGCAGGGCCAAGGCCGGGAAGTTGATGCTCCGCCGCTGCGCGCGTCCAAAGGGCGACTTGGCCACGCCTCGGGGGGCCGAACGAACGGCGAGCACGGCAGGAGCACCCGCTGTTCCACGAGAAGCCGACCACTCTTGGCATCGCCCTGGAAACCTGGCGACCTCACTGCTGCACCATTATGCGACAAACATACAACTGGTGAATGCCTTTTCTGAGGCATGACACGTACCGTAGCTGTAGGATGCATCGGATGGGTACCCAGAGTGCATACTGACCTGCAGCAGATAAGGCCGTGGGAGGAGTGCCCAAGGCTTGACATCTGCCTGCATGCCGGCTTAAGCAGAGATGTCTTGATTCTGCTGATTGGCTTGAAACAACTTTGATACTTGCTTGTCTGAGTTACCCATGACATGTGCCATCTTCTGGTGCGTGTTCTCATGCCTTGTTTTCTTCGATCATCTTCCCTAAGGCGACGCATATCACATATGACGGGAGCATCGACCTCATCATTGTAACCCTGATGTCTCCGTGATGTACCATAGCTGTGCGCGTCAGCTTCTGTGACTTGTTCTGCGTCAAGGATGTCAAGCGCCAGCATCTGTAACCCCCCAATCGCTGCGTTTTGTCTCTAGGCTTCAATCGCAAGCAGACGGAGATCAGTGCCAATTGCAGGCCGAAACCATGACGCTGCCTTCATGGCAGATTCGTTCTCGTTGCGATTGGGATAGACTGTCTGTTTCGATGTCTACCCGAAGCCTTTCCCAAGAGATTCTGGCATGTCAAGCTTTGAGAAACTGAGCCCGTGGCGAGGATCAATATCGGATTGACGATGTAAGGACTTGCAATCAGCTGACTGCTGCGGCCCAAATGGCAAGCCAGACCCAAACACTGAAGACAAAGTGCGTGCGGAGCACATGCATGATGTGTCCCACATACATACGTACATGCAGACGTACGTACATGCACACGTATATATGAGAGAGATACCTCTAGGGTCTATTTAACGTCTCCTTTCCGTGCTTACATGCTGAAATACTTAAAATAATTACAACGTAAAAATTTAAAATATTCAATTTTTTCGTTATTTTAATTACGTGAAATATTGTAATTATTTTAATTATTTTAATTATTTTAAAGGCCCAAATAAAGAAAATAATTAAAATAAAAAATCGGCTGTTCATACAGCTGTGGAACCAAGATCCACGGGATTTTAAATAATAGAAATAATGAAAATAATTGAAATAATTGAAATAATTAAAACCAGCCGATTTTAATTATTTTAACTATTTCCTTTATTTTGAACCGAAAATAATTAAAACAATTAAACCAGCCGATTTTAATTATTTTAATTGTTTCAATTATTTCAATTATCTCAATTATTTCTATTATGTAAAATCCCGTGATTCTTACCTGAGCTACTTAGGAGGAAAGGGATTTTAAGTATCTGTAAAATATTTTGACCACCCCAATTATTTTAATTATTTTAAAAGCCCAAATAAAGAAAATAATCAAAATAATGAAAATCGGCTGTTCATGCAGCTGTGGAACCCAGATCCACGGGATTTTAAATAACAGAAATAATGAGAATAATTGAAATAATTGAAAAAATTAGAACCAGCCGATTTTAAATATTTCTATTCTTTTGAACCGAAAATAGTTACCATAATTAAAATCAGCCGGTTTTAATTATTTCAATTATTTCTATTATTATTTTTTAAGCCCAAACAAAGAAAATAATTCAAAATAATTAAAATCGGCTGTTCATACGGCTGTGGAACCCAGATCCACGGGATTGTAAATAATAGAAATAATGCAAATAATTGAAATATTTAAAACCAGCCGATTTTAATTATTTTGATTTCCATGTTTTTGAACCGAAAATATTTAAGACAATTAAAACCAGCCGATTTTAATTATTTCAAGTTATCTCAATTATATTTCTATTATTTAAAATCCTGGGCCACTTAGGTGGAAAGGGATGCTAATTATTTCAATTTTTTTAATTATATTTTAAGCCCAAATAAAGAAAATAATTAAAATAATTAAAATCGGCTGTTCATACAGCTGTGGAACCCAAATCCACGGGATTTTAAAAAATAGAAATAATGAAAATAATTGAAACAATTGAATAATTAAAACCAGCCGATTCTAATTATCTTAATTATTTCTATTATTTTGAACCGAAAATAATTACCATAATTAAAATCAGCCGATTCTAATTAATTCGATTAATTCATTTATTTTCTTTATTTTTATTATTTAAAATCGCTCTGCACCTGTCCCCCGCCCTCCTCTCCCCTCCCCTCCCCTCCTCTCTCCGCTCCCCTCCCCCCTCCCTCTCCCCTCCCCTCCTCTCTCTCCTCTCCTCTCTCTCCTCCCCCTCTCTCCCCAGAGGCTCAGCTCGCCGGGAAGGCACGCCCCGCGGGGCGCCTAGCAGAGGCAGGGACCGTCGCAATCCGGCCGAAGTAGCCGTAGATTAGCTTCCAGGCTCTCGCAGAGACCCAAGACAAGCTCCTTCGGGAGCCTCACCACACAGCGGCAAAAGTGTGGAGTGCGAGTGTGTGAGCGGGTTGTAGGAAGGGTCGCGGTCCGTTCGTTCGTGACGCGTTGAGGGCTCCGCCCGTGCCGCGTAGCCTCGCGGACTCTGATGAGTCGCGGACCTTCCCCCGCGTTGTTAGCCACATGCGAGCCTCGGCTGAGGGGCGTATTGTGAGCTTGCATACATGTGTCAGCCACATGTGCTGTCTCTGCAGAGCTGAAGCTTTACAACGTAGCTTGTTGTTGCATGTTGTTTCTTTAATTCGACCAAAACGAAACGGTTTGGCTCAAGCCTTGTATGCTACTAAGTGCGTGCCAAGTGAGCACGGCGGAACGTAGGCTGTGTTGCCTTTTGGTAGCCGGCCTGCGGACGGTCGTACGTCGCGGTGCTGTGCTTAGGGACTGGAGCGGAGCTCAGACCCGCGGAGTCAAAAGCGGCTGGCTGTGTGTGATTGCTTCCTTTTGCAAGTCCGCATAGCCGACTTCACAACATACACATACACCTACACATACACATACACATACACATACACATATACATATACATATACATATACATATACATATACACATACATATACGTATACATATGCATATACATATACATATACATATAGATATAGATATACATATACATATACATATACATATACATATACATATATATATGGGCGCGTCGTCATTCCCCCACCCCTACATTTCAGCATCTTCGGTAGTGCGCCCAATACAAAGGATGTACTGACCCTTGTCATGCCCCATACCGCTAAGTGTGGTATNAAATACGAACATGTGTAGTATCCTGCAACACAATGAAATGAGACGGAATGTGACCTATCATGATAGAATAATTACAGCGATCTTCAGAATGACATAATACATCATATCACATTATTTTTTCAGTCTTTTTGCAAAAATACATGATGTAACAGATCATGCTTTACACTGGTATAGTATCGTAAATTACCATATAACATAACCCATGATAGAACATGTTATGCTCCAATACAACATNTGCTTTACACTGGTATAGTATCGTAAATTACCATATAACATAACCCATGATAGAACATGTTATGCTCCAATACAACATGAGTTAAGCTGGCATGGTGCAGTAGACATCTTGATGTGATGCGATATGCAAAGATGAGGTAGCTGACAACCAGACGCATGCTCCATACGACAAAATACAGTCTAATACCATCAGATATAGCGTGGTATGTCTTATCCTATTATCTGCCAGTATGAGAATGTNTGTTCAACATGGTAAAACTTATTGTGAGATGATATGACGCGGTATAGGGTGAGATGATATAATACCTGACCAAGCTTTTGTTAACATGTGTAGTATACTCTCATGTTGTATGATCTGTTTTGATCTATGTCTAACTCAAAATAACTCATGCAGCAAGAAAGACAGTACAACACAATGTTTGCAATAATATGATACCAGTAGCAGACTAACATATGCGACACAGCATGGTAGAATATCAT
>BGNK01001518.1:14405-38630 GCA_003297005.1 Symbiodinium sp. clade A Y106 | reverse complement strand
ACCCATTAACCCAATCATTCTGGCCAAGTGAATTTGGGAGTAGAGTCCATTCCCACTTGGGCAAATCATTGGGTTAATGGGTTAATGGGTTGGGCACATCATTGGGTTAATGGGTTAATTGGGTTGAGGCAAATTCATTTGGCCAGAATGATTGGGTTAACGGGTTGGGTTGGGGCCTCCTACGGATCGGTTTCGAAACAAACACGAGTTTCGAAACCAGATAGCAGAATTGAGAACAGAAGAGCGAAGTTACAAACATGCAGGGGTGGGGGAATGACTANCGGATCGGTTTCGAAACAAACACGAGTTTCGAAACCAGATAGCAGAATTGAGAACAGAAGAGCGAAGTTACAAACATGCAGGGGTGGGGGAATGACTACCTACCCATATATATATATATGCATATACATATACATATACATACACATACACATACACATATACATATACAGATACATATACGTATATCTACATGTACATATACGAATATATACATATACATACATATACATATATGTATATATATATACATACAGAAACATGTACATATACATATACATGTACATATACATATACACATACCTCTACATGCGTGTGTGTGTGTGTGTGTTTATGAAGCATGTATATGTGCGTGTATGTATATACACCTTTTTTAGAGAGAGGGGCATTCTTGAGAAGGAGGTTGTAACAGCACCAGAGAGAAAACTCGTGACATGTGAGAGTCGGAGTTATTGGAAACTTTTCGTTTATCGAGTTTGGAACAATGGGACTTGCAGCATGGATATGAATGTATGTATGTATGTATGCATGCATGCATGCATGCATGCATGCATGCCTGCAGGTGTGTATGTGTGTGCGTATGTACGTGTATGTACGTGTGTATGTATGTGTGCATGTATGCATGTACGCATGGAGGCATGGATGCATGTATGTACAGTAGTATGTATAATGTCTTTCTGCCTCTATCAAAAATGTGAATGGCTGGATGTACATGTTCGGCTCCGTCGGCCTGTCTGCGCACGCAGGGTCAAGATTGCGAGACGCTGAACTTGGTTTTCACCGAGTCTGAGCGCCTACAAACTCTCCAATCGTGGATACTGTCGCGGATCGCCTCCGCGAGGAGCTCATCATGCGTTGGTGGGCGATGTGAGCAGCGCGCGCTGCAAGTCCAATCACGTTGCCATCCGTATGCCTCGCATCACATTGGTAGCACGTCTCAGGGCAGTGGGCGGGCTGTTCGTCGGTAAGCGACCACTGCAAGCACTGCCAAGAACCACTCAGCCTTGCCAGACTTGGAAGTCGATGAGTGCAGGCCGTTGTCAGATGAAATTCTGTAATTCAGCTAAACTCGAGCCCTGCAGGTGGCTTACTGTGTTCACTCCCAAGGTGGTACTGTGGGGTGTCACTGAGAAGAAGACCGTGAAGAACTGAGAAGATCTGCCATGCAGTGAAGATGTATTGCAGATTGCTTCACTGAGGATGCGAGTGTGGGATCGCGACCTGCAAGTACGCAATCTGCCCAGGCAGTTGCAGCATCGGCAGTTTCGCTGACATCAACTGCATCTCTTGAGGGAGTGTGCTGCCAAGGCAGTGGCAACTGTGGGTGCGACTGGTGCGCTTGCTTTACAAGCGACAACAAGTGCCCGAGCGCTGCATCTGCGAAGTTGGTCAAAGGATCGACAATCTCGGGAGATTCCTCTTGCCCTTCTGGTCCCGTTGCATGCCAAACAGCACGAGCAGCATGCTCGGGCTCTTCTCCGAGCGACAATTCTTCTGCATCCCCATCCGCCGTGTGGAAAAGCATGCTGGAGCGGGAGTCCTCGGAAGCTGAACTTCGCATTCTGCTGGTGGAATTTTGCAAGGCGTTCGCGGCGACGTTGAATGACTTCGGGCCAGCTGGGCTCGCGCTGCGTCTGAGACCGTTTCTGTCTCGAAGTTGCGCTACTTGTCTCGCGAGGTCAGCAGCTCTTTTTTCTGCAGCGGTGCATTTGTGACGAAGCGATCTTGTCAGTCGCTGGCACTCCGTCTTCATCTGTGCAGCTTCCTCTTCTGCCTTCTTGGCCCGGGTATCCGCAACGGAAGCCTCGCCCGCTATAGCTTCGACCCGCGGCACCAAAACTTCGTAGAACAACTCCAGCTTCTGAACCCTTTCCGACATCAGCGACAGATCCGAATCCACGGCTGCCAGAAGCAGCCCTGTCTTCCCGACAACCTCAGCAAGTCGAACAGCCGCTCCCAAAACATTCGATGCGGACCTTGGTGGTATGCCTGCTGTCTCAACAATCTCCGCACAGTGCTCAATAAAAGCATGGCAGCATTCGCAAAGCACGTTCTCCCAGGTCTTAGCTGAGCCAGAGGTTGCAAATGGTTTCTGCCAATGGTTCAGGCGGCTCCGGACTTGTGCAAGCGATGCATGACCACAGCGGGCTGCTTGGGCAAGTTCTGAAGCGTGGCTCGTCGCCTGCATCCAATCATCCCAGCTGTTGGCCGGACTAGAAAATGGCACCAGGAGCGACGTGCACACCTCTTGGAATGCCTGCATGAGGCTCAGTCGAAATGAGAAACAATGGGCTGCGCAGAAGATCACATCATACAGATTCCGCAACCGAAAGTTCAACCGCACAACAAAACTTGGGACGATCGCATACTTTACAAACAGAATGACACCGCATGTACTCTGATATACTCTGTAAAATGCGAGCCTGTTTATGGTCGCACGGCTTGCACACAAACCTGTCTTTTGCAGCTGTCGGGCTCTGCTTCGAACATGCGCTTCCACGTGACGCATCCCTTTACGGCCCAGTCCCCTTGTTGCACATGCTGAAACAGCCGTCGCTGTCTGGCTTCGGCCGGTGATCACTCCGTTCGCTGGTGGCTGGTGGCCATTTGGAATCACGCTGCAGAGGGGGAAGTTCCTCGACGTTCTTCTCGAAGGCAGTTCGCCGCGCCTAGCCCTCCGTAAACACACTAGCAGCTTAGCAGTCACTAGCAAGCCAGGGCTAGCTGGGCTCGCGCTCCAGGACCTCCAAAACCTGCAGGGACGCCATGCCAAAAGCGACTGATATTGGCTTGGCTGCACGCCTTTGTTGCCCGAGACAATCTTGCCTTTCGCTTTCTTGCCTTCCAAGAAACACCAACGTTACTGAGATACTTGCGCAAATAAAAAATCAAGACGGCCTGAAAGACCAAACTGCAGGCACAGTTCACGACAATCCAGCAAGAGTTGGGGCCATTTCCGGTCGACATCACAGGAGAAAACTACAGCGCGGTACTCCTAAAATGAATGCGCAAGTTAGGTCAGGAGAAGATATGAGAAGTCCATTTGTCGGCTCAAAGGGGTAGTATGGAACACCGAACGCAAAGCTCAAAGTAAACAGCATGCAATCTGTGGCCAGGAATGAGACACCATGCAGGCTGCTGTTGCACATGATTTCGGAAGCAAGGCTATTCGACTTCCGTGTTCAGGCGGCTCAAGAATGAGGCCTCCTCTTCCTCGTTTGCACGATCTGTTGCATCCTGGAAAAACGCGACAACTCGGGGCATGACAACAGGAATCGAGGTTCATCTACAAGAAGGTGCAGTCCTCTGGCTCGACGGCGTCAGGCACCGTTTCTTCGTTGGCTGCTGATGCCTCAAGATGATGTGTAGGAGCAAAACTTGTTCCACATAGCCCACTTGCCCAGAAGGTACGATCAGAAAGAAGGATGACGTCGTGCAACAGCAATGCATTCGCCTTTCGTGACCTCTTTGCTCGAACCGGCTTCGATTGAGTGGCCCCAGCCTCAAAATCAGCAGTCACTGCATGTTTGCTTTGAACCTGTGATCACATGCAATGCTCACGGGAGCTCGAGTGTGCCGCTAGCCGCTAGCAAGCCGTTGAACTAAAGGACCAAGATGGCTTCTCACAGCCTTTTTTTCACGTTGGCCGGCCTTGGGCACTTCGGCGCCTTGCAAAGTCACAAGAGCACCTGGCAACAGGCTGAAACTCGCGGCTTGTTGAGTTTTGGAACGGCTTGAGCCTGCTTCTGCCACAGCACGATCTCGAGCGGCACCACTCAAGCCGGCCAGGTATCTGACCATGGAACACACTGACAAACAAAGGTCACGCTTCAGAGGTTGCAAAAGCCTCAGCAGGAGCTGAAAAACCTTTTTGGGAACCATCTCTGGTTCGTATGCGTGACGGAGCAGCCAAGCCTGCCGCATGCGGCAACGGCCATGGCCTCTCCCTGGCGAACTATAGGTGACCCAGCCTGGGTGGCTTTGTTGAACCGCCAAGCCGTGCCCAAATCCTGAAGCATCAGCGACTGGCTCTTCTGAGCATAGTCAGTGTCTTGAGGTGCGCCTGGTGAGCCTTCCACGCAGCTAAATACGACGACGCTTCCTCAGAGTGGCATCGTAAGTGCGATCAGCATCTGCATAGGATGCACGTTTGCGCTTCCTTCTGCAGCTGCTCCTGAAGCTGCCGAAGAAAAAGCCCAGTTCTTGAGTAACCATTGACATTCTTCAGCCGGCGCTGGGCTCCCTGCTTCGGGGTCCTTTGTTTTGGCCTTTTCCCGCGCCAGCTTCCGGCGCTTTTGCCTCGCGCGTTTGGCGCGTGCCTTCACGCAGGCACCACAAATTAACCAGCCTTGTGATTGTCTACGTGATCAGACAAAATCACAGTTCCTCCGCGAAAGGATAAACCTCAGCTCACGCGGCACCTACCTTGTCCAGCTGCGACAGAATCCCTTTGCTTTTCTTTTCGTGACCACTTCGCTCAGTCGTGACCTTGACAGTTGACACTGGACCCATATTGCACTATCCCAGCGGCAGCACAACTGCAAAAGTGTCGGGAACAACATCCTTCATCATGCAAAACGTCTTGCCATGGCTCAACATCTGCAAATCGCCTCCGAATCTTTCGTCTTCTTCTGCTTCCCCTTTGACATGTTGGCTTTTGGCTTCATGGCCTTGTCTGAGCAGGGCTCCGTCATGACCTTGGCAGACACGACAACCACGGAGAAAAACTGAAAAATCATCGTCGTGCTCCACTTTGCCCACCCTTGCTTGGCTGCCCGGCTACCGATTGCGACGCCGGCAGTGCAGTCCCAGTCCGAGTCTTTGGAAGTTTTGCGGGTGGCTGCGTAGGAGGCGCTGCTCCGATGCCGCGCCATCGTGCTTGCAGCAGCCCTTGCGGCATCGCAGTTCGGAAGCGCGGCGCTTGCTCAGGCGTCAGACATCTCGCCTAGCTAGCGCTTGACACTGGAGAGTCGCCAAGTCGCCAATTACGGCTCACATCGAGTGACTTTCAAAACGGCATCTATAAGGCAGCTGTTCTCTTGCCGAGAGTACGGCTGATGGGACCTGCAACGCAATATTTTCTGCATGGACTTTTGTACTTCCCATTATGAACTGCACTTACAGCAACAAGGCACGTCTTACCATGTCTGGGGGAACACACGGAGGCTTCCTCACGTATCAATGCGCCTGCGAGTGTTCCACATGACTTTGATTGCATTTCACCAGCCTGTCAGCCTCGACCAGGGCGTGTGCTTCAGACAAAAGCGCTAGCTTCAGACGACAACTGCATGTAAGGAGTACTTCTGCCCGAGACCATTTTTCTCTGCGCCAGACAGTGGAGCAAATAGAGCAGCACAACCGGAGGTTCCAGCTGTCCTTCACTGGAGTCACTCAGTGCTGCTGTCCTTGCAGGGAGTGAAGCGACCATCCCGCAGCAGTTTCTTCTCCTTCTTAGCTGCCTTTACAAGCTGCTTGTCCTTTTTGTCTTTCTTTCCTGCCTTTTTCTCCTTCTTTTGTTTTTTCTTCTTTTTCTTCTTCTTCGCAGCCTTTTTCTGAGCCTTGTACTCTGCAACAACCTTGCCAGGGAATACGGTGGTTGCGAATTGGCGTCAAGGCTCCGCATGCTAAGACGGGACCTTCTGCAAGAATGCAGGATCCATTCGCAAGAAATCTGGTCGCAGCTTCAGTTTCGAAGTGCCCTTCAAGGACAATGCGATTGCAAGACGTGCAAGTAATGATATGGAGTCCGGTCCTTTCCCTTGAGTTGGGAGAGGTATTGGTCAGGACGCCAAGCTGGATCCTGAAAATTTTCGGATGACTTTCTGTGCGTGGCTCCGAAGTCGGAAGTGCCTTGCCGTTGGCGAGTCGAGCCAACAGCTCATCCTTCGAAGGGACTGATGAAGTGATAAAGGACGGCGTGATCTCCAAACAGACAGCGAACACCTCCTTCTTGGCTGCGTTCTCTTCTCTATCCTCGCAAGTCTTGAAGCAAATGCCAACCGGCCGTACATTGTCTGGGAAGTCTCGGGTCTGCTCTGTCTCAAACTGGTTCACCACATTGCTCGTCACCTGCAAAGACATTAGCGCGCGCAAGAGTTTTGCAGAGCAGCTGTCAGGATCGTTTTCTCCGGCCTCAGCACCTTCAGGAACCTTGGTAACTTGGCGGACCTTGAGCAGGAATTGGCTTCTTTCGGTATGCTGCCAGATTTGTTCTTGAGGTGCAGGCAACGTCACCCTTTCGGCTTTTCAACGAAATGGTGCATCGACTACCTTTGTCCTGTCATGTGACAACCACGTAACTACACCAGCGCCGGTGTCAATCTGACTGGTTGCAAGACTTCGCCTGAATCTCTCGCTCTTTCCACAAGTCCACCTTCTCATGCGCCTGTTGTTGTAGACACTTCAGCACTCGGGCATTGCGTGCTTCCCCGCGCCTTGTTTCTAGAGAGCGCTTGGCCAAGGACAGTATTTAAGGCCATGCTTCACTCTTGGTGAATGGCGGCCAGCGAATTAAACCATGCAGTTTGGGCCTAAAACCAGCAAATGCCTCAGCAATCATGTGGAATCTTCGTCTCATCTGCAGCTCAGAAAGAATCCCCACACCCGAGCTATAAGAGCTCGATGGGGTTACAAACCAGGACCATTCACAGGACTGGCTTCACACTCTGAGCCTGCGGATTGCACTACTTTCAGCGCTTCTGCATCGTGTCTGTTGGTTTCAACACTCACACAGCGCCGCAATAAACAAGGAAGGAAACGGCCAGGACTCCAATAGACAGCCTGAATAGAATGTCATAAAATCCAGCTCCCACAGTATCAGTTCCCTGTTCGGCATTCTCTGAAGCTCCGTCAGACTACATAGTCTTACACATACAAGCAGCTTACGCCGAAGACTGCTGCATGTTGCCGGGCGTTGCGGACTTCGAGGATTTGTTTCCGCAGTGCCGCGACGTGGCCAGATTCGGAGCCAATCTCTATTGTGGGAAAAGAAGGGAACCACTCCGGTCTAGCAGACCTTGGAGGTCCTGATAATAATCTTCCTTTTCCTGCCACTTTGGATCAACCTCGGTCGAAATACTGAGGTCAGTAAATGGTGGGATAAGATTCAAGAGCAACGAGCCATGCCTGAATCTGGAAGTGGAGCTCCACTGGCCTGCAGCAATCAGCACCCAGATGCGCACAATGGCAGTGGAATGATCAGTCAGCCAAGCCTGCCCAAATTCACGATTTCTGAAATTTCCGCTTCAGCTTCTTCGGTCACCTGTCTTAGCCTGAAGCTTTGATCCAACTTCTACATTGCTCAACTGCAGCAGCGGGCTTTCTTCATTGTTGGGGGCTGAGCCAAGACCGAACTATTTTGACTTGCCCCTCGTTGTTGACAATAACCTCAACAGCATCATCGTGCATTTCGCAGCCGGAGTGCACCCAGCACAGGCACACATCACGACTCTGCATTGGCACAACTATGCTGGGAACTCTCTGGCCAAGTCGAAGCATGCCATCCGCTTCCTCTTGCCAAACCACATTGATGACCTCGACCACACATGCAGATTTCATAAATTGCAGTTGGCATATCTCCAACTATCTCCACTGTCAATGTGGAAGGCAGGCGCAGCTGAGACGGGAACCGCTATTTGGTATGGAACCTCTTCCCTCAGAACATTGAACCTGCCACAGAGGAGTAATCTGGCATCCAAGTTCTGCCCTGACGACAGGCACATAATACAGGCGGAAGGACAACTTCTCCCTGGTGATCTCAGAAGCTGCTACTCGTGCGGGAACGTCGCTGAGGCTCTCCACGGGGTAAATCGGACTGGCCGATGGGTTGATGACGCGAAGCAAAACTCATCGAAGCTACCTTTCCGCGCACTGGAACGTCCGGCCTTTGCTTGGGCAGGTTCTCACAAAGCCACCTCACTTTGGCAAATTGAAACCTGTCCAGTCGTCTGTCAAGCAGATTTCATTCCACTGAGAGCAGGACATTTTTACCGGATCAAGAGATTCAGGATCCTTGAGCACTGAGGTTGGCCACAGGTTCTGCAGCAACACCTCATCGAGACGCGAGATTCGGCTGCCCCCCCCTTGGCTGCTTCATTCCTAGACTGCCGACGATTGTGATTGCACGTTTCTGCACGGACCTGGTGAACAGACAAGTGAACAAGCATATGCAGACACAAGCAGATGCTGGCATTGAGCTGCATGTAGCAGTGGGAATGACCTCGTTGTCTTTTGGTCGGGTCTAGTCTAGTCCACAGCTCTATGCAAAGCAAACGTCAAAAGGCAAGAAGACTTGTCGAATGTATACATGATACCTCTTCGAAGGTTGAGGATGCACAGGTCGGCTCAAAAATCCTACATTTCGTGCCATTATCTACGCAGGATTCTCCGCACGTTCCCAACCCTTCTGCAGTCTCATCGTCCGCACGGTACCACGACGATGCGATTCTTTTTGGCGGCGCCGCTTCAATTGATCGGTTCTTTCACGGTTAGGGTTTCCCCTATTCTACCCATCGAACCTCCACGCGAGCCACGAGGGTTGGCAGCACGTCATGTCAGAAAGTTAAGTTCTAAAGTGTTGTACGCGTTTCACTACAGCACACGGCCATGCTGAACAAAAACTCTGCGTGTAAGGTAACGTCGACGAGTTTGACGGGTCCGGCCATGTCTAAAAGCCACTGCACGACAACCTCCTCATCAGCATGCGAGAGAAAACATGCTATGATGTTGCAGCGGCCTCACCATTCGCGTCGACACCCAAGTCTTGAAGGAGCACATCCTAACAAAAAGCCACATCATGCATTTTGGCACACAGCTCTGCGACTTCTGGAAGGTGTGGCTGAACTGAGCTCAGAACCTTCATTTGTGACACAAAAGCTTCTACATCCACGCGCATGTCCCGAAGCAGGTCGACTTTGTTGAGTACCACGTTCACCTCCAGAAGATCAAGTAAATCTGCCGTAGCCGAACGCATCGTTACATAGGCTGCCGAGGCGAAGCCTGAACCTGAGAACCTGAGAACCTGAATCAGTGACATTCAGTGACCAGTGGGAAGCTCGCCCGGAGGAATCTGAAGCTCTGAGAGGCGCTGTACATTTAGCTGAAGGATCGGAGCTCGGGCTGACGAGGTGCTCACACTCTTTGCCGTGCATGCCCCGGCCTTTGCGTTCAAGCGTCGCAGCCTTCTCAAGAATGAGAGCTCTTCTGCAAGCTCAGGATGTAGCCACCTCCATTTCAGACCGGCTAATCGGATTCCTAGCCAGTGGCCAGGTCCGCTAAGTGCTGACACGGCACCAGGAGTCCTCCACTGCTGGCCCAATTGACACGCCGTCCAGCTCTGCACCTTCAGCTACTTTGCCCTCACGAGAGCTGAGGAACATCCGGTCCAGCTTGTCCGGAACAACAAGCTCAGACTCTTGCAGGCGGGCATGTAATCGCCGTATGTCAAGCATTTTGAGGCATCCAAGACCCAAAATAATGCATCGGATGCCTGAAGTGACACTACACACGCTCGACTCGGCTCGACGGCTCGACATCTAGCATCCATGCTTTGGGCCAACACTCTCGTTTGTTTCCATGCTGTTTTCACCATTGCCTCGCAGGGTCAGGCCACACGCTTGGTAATTGCTGGGCGAAAGCAGGCAGTGCCTTGTGGAGCCTCGTTTGTCGAAACAAGCGTTTTCGTTTGTGCCTGCGAATACAAGCACGGTTGCTTCATGCCGAAGAGATCTTCTTGTCCGCATCGTGTCATCACCCCTGCCTGAAGGCAAACTCCGAAACAGACTCACCGACCTCCATGATGCCAGCTGTGTCAGCGAAGACGGCCTGCAGAACGGTATGACAAGAATCGATTGTTCCCACACTCAGGCACCTGCCTGGGTTGTTGGTGCGGAGTCGGCAGTTGGAGCAAGCAAAGCTAGGCCTTCTTGGAACAAACAAGGGACGCAGACTAGAATGGTGCATGGAGTCCAGCAGGAGTTTGAGGAGTTGAGTCTCGCGCCCAAGATTCTTTGCCGCGTTGTCTGCGGCTTTGGCGAGACAATGGACACCTCCGAAGAACAACGGCACACCGAGAATGAGAAAACCAAGGATCCACAGCCAGCCATGAATCACTTTGCCTTCGCGCCCACAAGCGCATTGACCAAGGAGGATTTTCCAGAGTTTGGAACACCGAGAACAGCAATCTGGCCACTGCGTTCAAGTTGAGTGACATCGACCTGAGTAGGATCGCCGCATCCAACAGGATGCGCTGGCGGATTCCTCAGAAGCTGGCAGGCTCCATTGCCGTAGCATCATCTGTTGCAGCCACCACGACGCTGTCCTGATAAAAAGACAGAAAACAGGGTCGCCAAAGGCTAAACCAAGCTTATGAATGTTTGAAAGGGTGAAAGTGAATAACTGATGGTGTCGACTTCGCGACGACGCACTTCGTTGAGCCGGCGACAAAGCTGGAAAGCATGTGCGTCGTACGAATGTGCGACGCACATTGACATCCATACGTACATAATTACATAATTACATACACATACAGGCGCAGACTGACTGACTGACTGACTGGCTGGCTTATCGACATGTTTACATACCTATGTACCCACATGCCCACGTATCCAGAAACCTACATACGTACGTACCTTACTTACATACCCCCATACCCACATGCCCACATGCGTACATACCTACACACGCACAGATGTGATGTACAGACATACCGACATACAGACAGAGACAGGCAAGCAGGCAGACTGACATGCTCACATACCTACACAACCACATATCCACACATTACCGACATATATACTTCCGTCCTTACATACCTACATACCGACATGCCTACAAGATCCTACAAGTGTACATACGCAAATACAAAATAATTGATATGAAAATACATACATACATGCCTGCATACCTACACACCTGAGTACCCACATAGTACCTACATACCTGTATACCTCCGTACGTGCATACATACCTACACACCCGCATGCCTACATGTGTACTTCACTTCACATCCGCACTGCAAAGATGCTCTCTGCCAGTGTCAATGGGGGACACTGCACTTCAATGCCCCGGCTTGAAAAGCTGTGGCTATTCCACATCCCAGGCTACTCAGAGAGTATCATGCATGACCGGTGCGAACACCCTTAGCCAGGCCACGCGAACACATCAGGTTTGCTCTTTGAGGTAGGAGAAAAGGTATGAGTGCACTAGCCCCTATCTTTCCCACCACATTCCACCGGGTAGGAATAGCACTAAAGTAGACGTACTAGCCGAGCGACGACCGCGAGCTCAGAACACAGCTAGCACGGCACTCTCCTTTTTCATGGATGTGGCAGAAATCCCAGTTAGCCTGGAGATTGTCGCTAGCCTTCGGCTAGCCTTCCGCCAGCGTAGCCACACAGTCTACCAGGGATTTAGCTTCCGGACCTTTCGGGTGAACTTCGACACCTTCGCCGGCGTCTGACACTTTTGCACTCCTAGCTTCTTGTAGAAGCTATCGGAGGGCACGAGTGGCCTGTCCAATGCCCTCCAACTGAATTCCTCTCCCTTGAGGAGTATCCTCAATCCGGGATCAAAAAAGTGGAATTCCTCGTTGGTGAGGTCGTCCGCCAGCTGGTTAAGATCTTTCCGTATCCATTGCAGCTGTAGATAGCTGTAGCTCGCAGTTCTTGTGGGATAGCTCTTCGGCAATCTCCATCAACACTAGCAGTCACTAGCATGGAAGGACACTTGGTCGTCATGGTCCTTCTCAGGAGGGACCCTTTTTGCTTGTTGGGGTTTCGCGCAGCGTGCACTGTCAAGGTGAACGCTGCGTGTCTTCAGTCTTTCAGCGAGCTCTCGAGGATACATGTATCAGCATGCCCTGCACAGCACGCGACTACATGTACTAAATCTGCACAGTGATGTCGGCAGCTGCGGAGGCCTGTGCACGGCAAGGAGGAGTAAAAGCGGGACTGCAAGTCCCAGGGGCCTCTCACCTGACCTGAACGCTAGGCCACGGAGGTGGCGCGAAAGTCGTTCTGCAGCAGCCGCAAGGTCGCCTCCTCAACTCTTGCATGCCAACGGGCCCGCAAAGAACCCTGCAGCCTACGCTCCATGCAGCGTCTAGCAGCCACATCGACTGACTCGTTGAGAGCACGACAAGTCGTGGCAGAGTGAGACTCAGACGGTGACCACCGCAGGTGCTTCCCATGGGACGGGACCCACAGGATTGTACACCTGAGGCTCTGGCGGGCCAGGCTGGAGTCGGTGGCGGGAAGTCCCCCACCTCCTTCGCAAAAAGACGCTCCTCGGCACGATTCACCGGCAGCGTACAGGTCTTGCGTCGCAGGGCGCGCCCCCGTGAGGTGTGGCCGCGAAGGCTTGGAAGCCCCGCAAAAGCACAGCCAGCGCTGGTGGTCAGGAGGAAAGGCGCCGCCATCATTCAAGTGCCAGCACGAGCCTCCGGAACCAAAACTGGCAAGGTGTTGGGCTCTGCACCAGTCTCAGACGCAGCGATGCTGTGTCCCCTGAAAAAGTAAACACTGTTGCGAGGCGGGGCTGGCAGGTCAAGGCCAACAGCGCACTGCTCGTCACTCCTATGGCAGGAGCGCCACAACCTGGCCAACGCACAAGGCCCTGCCAACGATCAAGCTCGCGGAAGCTGTCATGCCTCAACTGGCGGCGACGGCATCGCCCGGAGCTGTCGCGCCGAACGACAGTGCCAAACTCAGGCTCGGATGTCCACTTGAGAGCCTGGAGCCAGCGGGGGATCTCAGGCAGGAGCTCATTCCAAAGAGGGAAGGCTTCAGTCAGAGGAACAGTCTCCACCCAGTTGGGAGGCGCCGACAACAATCGAGCCAAGGTGCGAAAAGCACCCCGACACAACATCATCTGCGGATAGAACTTCCAACCCAATTGCTCCCACACCAAGACTTGCGCACGATCGACGCCGAAGCGGTCATCGAAGAGGTGCAGGAGTTCGGCTTGCAGGGCGTCCAGCTCGTCCTTAGACGGCGCAGCATAGGCCGAGGCCCAGGAAGCCATCGGAACAACCCAGCTTTGCACGATATGCCTGCGGTCTCGTACTGAACGAGAGCACCAGCCAAGCAAGCGAATGCGCAACACAGCACGACGAAGCACGAACTTGAGCATAGACCAAGCTCCTCTGAAGGCACAAGAAGCACCCACGATTTCGAGGTGGTCACTGGCGCTGAAGTTGTGCTTGTCAGCAAGAGAAGCCCACTCCGGATTCGCATCGCGAAGGCATACCGGGCACATCTCGACAGAAAGCTGGAAGTTGAAGCAACCATCGAACTCTTCGGATCGGCTTAGCACTGCCTCAAGTACTTGCACAGGAGCACGGGCTCGAAGGAACAACAAGTGGTCGTCCAGGTAGTTGAGTCCCGAAACACAAAACCCAAAAACCCTGAACCCCTGAACCCTTACAGCCCGAAACCCCCAACCCTAACCCCGAAACACCTACAACCCCCGTCGCCCTGTCTCAGCTGGAAGTCGACCGAGGACTTCAAACGCCCAAGGCGGCCGCCAGCTCCTCGTTAGTCCCTTCCCTGTTATTAGACACCCCCCAGTAATAAGAACACATTGGGGCGACTCCTCCAGAAATCATCCCTGCCCTCTACAACCTGTTCTGAATTAGGGGGAGGGTTTCGAGGCTTCGAATACCCTCAGAGCACACACAGTAAGAGCGAGAGCAACAGCAACAGCAAGAGCAGGAGCAGGAGTTCGAGCAAGAGCAGGAGCGGCAGCATCAACAAGAGCAAAGGCAGGAGCAAAGCAAAAGCAAGAGCAGGGGGAAGAGCAGGAGCAAAAGTGGGAGCAATAGTAAGAGCAGGAGCAGGCGCAAGAGACGCAGCAGAAGCAGGAGCAAAAGAAAGCGCGGGAAAACGGGCCAGAGCAGGAGCACGAGCACGACCCATGAAAAGTGGGAAAAGATAAACACAACCCCCAATATTAAAAACACTTTCCGAGTTTCTATCGGCGGGGTTCCCTTTTTGTTTAATAATTAGGGGGAAGGGATTAGTCATGATGAAAAGCGAAGAGAGGCGAAAGGCCGGGAGAATCCAAAAGAGGCCCTCGAGCCAACAAGCTAGTCGGCCGATCGCTTACGATTGTTCCTACACGCACACGTGCGTCATAACAACCTCAAGTCCAGCAAAGATGAGCGCACCCTGAAGCTGCGAAGTCGTGACTGCGCACTGTCCCCCGGGCTGTGCGATGTGGCATCACGGAGCGGAGGTGCTTCTAAATGTGTGCAGACATACATACATACATACAGACATACAGACAGACAAACAGACACAGACAGGCAGGCAGGCAAGCAGACAGACTGACATGCGTGCATATTACATTACATGCCTACGTGTGTACATACAGACATACAGACATGCAGTCATACAGACAGACATACATACATACATGCATGCAGAGCGAGCGCTCGCACATAAATACGTACATACCTACATACATACATACATACATACATACATACATATATACATACATACATGCGAAGTGAGCGCTCGCTCACTCACCCACTCACTTGCTTACGGTACTTTCTTGCTTATATGCCTTGCTGCATATGTACATACATATTGAACACATGAGGCCGAGGCTTGCAAGGCATTCATCTCCTGCTGCGTTCATCGTATGTCAAAGTATGTATGTACGTATGCAAGAATGTATGTATGCATGTACCTGCCTTGTCCATATGCTCCGCCCTCCCAGTGCATCCCGCCACGAACCCGGCTAAAGATCAAACATGAGTGTATCCATGTGAAACTATATTCTGCGTTTGAGCAACCTCATACTTATAAGATGTGAACTATAACCCAGAACATGATTCATTGCGAAATCGAAACATTGTTGTGAAAAAGCCAATCGCAAAAGAAGAATGACATATATCATATTATACTTTGGTAAAGAATCTGCATAGGAGACATCGGCACATACGAAGTAGATCTTTTGCAGGCTCAATACTTTTGCAGATGTGCTGCGCCACGTCCCGCAGGATGCAGGCCTTATTTCGGAAATTGAACAGACTTTGCCCGTTCTAGTGAGATTTATTCCTCATCTTTCGGCCCAGAATGCATCAGAAATCCTTGCAGGACAAGGAACCTGCCATGCCAAAGAGAACATAAATTAATCACACGAAGAGACAGTAGCAGATGACACCGTCTACAGAGCACAAAAGTAGGAGATCCGTCCAACGAGGAAGTGTGAAAATGCCATTGAGCTCACATCCAAGATATACACCAAGGGTTGGGAGGCAGTGCTACAATGGATGTTCCTGGCTAGCACTTGCCTCAGTACTGCTATTTTCGGATGAAAGGTCATGGCAATCAAAGTAAGATGAGGTATGTACTCCCACATTGACAGTATTGCCTCTGACACTACCTTGCCACGACATCACCATCACTCACCACTACCCAGCAGCACCAGGACCAGGACAAGCATCTAGACCACGAGAACAAGGGTTCGCCGGTTTCCCTTCCTACTCTGGCGTCCTCAGCGTGGTCGGAGCTCTCGGATCCTCGCGAAGCCTGGCATCAAGCGATTTGAAAGTCTGTCCTGCCTTTCCTTCCCCCAGCCTCCAGTGTGCGGAGTTCACTCATCATTGCTTCGAGCTCAGATCCAGGCAGCACATCACCGCTGTCAAAGTCTGCGAGCATAGCTATGCAAATCAGCAGCTCGCCCACCAAAAATTGCAACCCTATTGACGATGTGGGATTCCACGGCTCCTAGAGACCAAGCCTTGTGCCTCTTGGACAGCAGTGGTCGATGCCGATGGCCTGCTGCGTTCTTGCGCAATACCAGCAGAAAGCCGCGACATTCAGCAGCCTCGACGCTGACTGAGCTTTAAGCGCACTTACACCTGAGCAGCGATGGCCGAACCCCCTCCCGCTTTGCATTTGCATGCGAGCGAAAGACCCGTCGCCCGCTTCAGACGCTGCCTTGCGAACTTGCACCTTGGCGATCTCGAAATGTCACTTGCGACCAGTATTTGGGCGGCACTGGAGCCAGCAGGCCAAGTTTCGGGCTGGCATCCGACCAGAACTGCCGACCCGGCTGCCTGAGTGCCTGTCAACGGCGGACCTCGCGATGGCCTGGACGTCGAACCAGGGTGCGAGCATCCTGCTGCCGGCCTTCAGTGGGGATTTTGACTTCAGTCAAGCTTCCTGCGGCACACAGATGAAGCCATGCAGCTGAGGAGCACATACTGTCTGCTGAGCACCGGCCGGATGCCGTGAAAATCCTGCTTCTTCTGCAGACACAGAGCGTTTCCTGTCGGACCTCTATGCCACCCTATGAAAGCTTGCAAAGTCATAAACAGAAAAGAAGACAACTCAGAGAAACAGTTTACTTTCCGTCGCAGGGCTGTTGATTGTATGCGTGCGTGCATTGCGTGCATGCGTGCATGCGTGCAAAAGTGTATGCGTGCATGCGTGCATGCGTGCATGCGTGCATGCGTGCGTGCGTGCATGCGTGCATGCGTGCATGCGTGCATGCATGCATGCATGCGTGCATGCATGCATGCATGCCTGCCTGCCTGCCTGCATGCCGGTGAAGCACCCGGCCACTGTGGCACGTTCCTGCCCGCCTCGGGCGGCACCACGCTCTGGCTTCATGTCGCGATGCGCTGCCAGCGTCTGGAACTTCAACCGGGCGGCCGACGCAGTCCAGATGGTGCTCCGGGCGCTGCTGCTGGTGCTCTTCGCCGACTTGGTGGACGACTTCAACGGCGCCGAGGACGAGCCCATGGCCGACTCCGCCCACTACGCCTTGGCCGACTTCCTGGCGCTGCTGCGCCTGCAGACCAAGCAGTCCAGGGACCAAAAGATCCAAGCCGTCCGCTTGCAGTCCCTGGCCGAGGGCGTGGAGCTCAGCCCCACCAATATGGACCGGACCGCCAAGATCCTTCGCCGGGTCGACGAGGCGCTCGGCATTCGGCCTGATGTGGCGTCGAAGCTGACTGACTTTCTTCTCCCCACTCCGCCGGCGGACACGGCGGCGTTGTCGGATGACGCCCTCTTTGTGGGGCTTCGCTCGGCGCTGATGGCCTTGCGCAGGCTGGTTGCCGCTGATCACCTTCGCCCGCCGCCTCCCGCCGCACTGGTTGCCCTGTATCGACAACGTCGCTGGCCAGCTCGCCCTCATGAAGGGCTACGGCCAAAACCCCGGCCGACCGGGCATGGTTCCCAGACTTCTACAGAGTTCCTTCCGAAGCCAACGTCTCGGACGCCATCTCTTCGCCTCGACACAGGCAAACCCCACACCGGAGGACGTGCAGGTCATGGCCAGGGTTGTCCAAAGTAGGCGCCTACTGTGCGGTGACACAGTACATGATGCGCAGATGTGGCGTAGGCACGTCAAGCAGCAGCACGCCACTCAGCACGAGGCGGCACAACGACTTGCTGCATCCACTACCCTGCTTCAGGCATGCATCCAAAGGCCATGCATTTGGTGCAAAGTTCATTTCCAAAAGTCTGCTCGAGAGCATAGGAAGAAGTGTCTGCCTCTATTGCAGCTGTGCCTATACCATGACACTGGCACCCATGGAGACAACGCCAGAGCAGCAAATGGCGGCGGTGTGGGGACTCAGCTCACCGCTTGCCGCAGCGACAGCGCAGCAGAAACCCGCGACGGGCCGGCAGCGCAATCAAAATGCACAGCCAAACAAGTTTCGCAAAGGAATGGGAAAAGGAGGCGGAAGAATGGCTCCTCAAACCAAGGGAGGACGAGAGATGGAAGAGGAGGAGGAGATCTGGATGGATCAGGACATGGGACTGGGCGAGGACACCATCCGAAGGATCATGAGGATCCTGATTCGCTCCGCCCTATGCCACGAGCAACAGCTCACCATACTCGAGGCCGATCGGAGATATATATGTGTTCTTCATGGATGGAGACGAACAGTCATGGGATAGTCGGGATGCTCACCCAGGCGAGCACAGCTTGGCATCAAGAGTTCGAGGAGGGGACTGTCAACACTTCGCTACGAGCCACGCTGTGGGGAGTCATACTGATGGAATGGCAGGCCAGACTGGAGAAGATCGAGAAGGACGCGCAAGTACTCCAAGTGGCAGAGACAGCAGGCTGGGCAACGCGCAAGTGGAACCCGGAGCAGAAGAAAGCACTGCCGCCCAGTCGCGACAATCTGCAGCACGAAGACGCCAAAAAAAGAGTGGCACAGCTGATCAAAAACACAGCCAAGGACGGCACGGTGCACAGATTCCAAAGTCTCAAGCCGCTCAAGCCGGACCTTCAGGCAGAGGTAGTGGTGATGATCCTGACCTTGACGGTACACCAGCATGCAGCCGCGGTACACCGGGATCTGGATCTTCTCCACTGAACAGCCACATCATGCCAGTACTGCTACACGTGATGAGCCTAAAAGGCAAGGGCTGCAGACCAGAGGGAACCCGTCCAAACGACGGGGACAAAGTCATTAATTACAGGGAGTCAGCGGTATCCGCGCCCCGATCAAGTAATGCCTACTGCGAAAGCCCACACTACCCGCGGGGAACGGAAAAACGATGGTTCTCTGCTAGCGCGGCGAGTTGCTGATACTAGCTCAGCTGAGCCTGGCGCGCATTCCCTCATTCTTCTCAATCCAAACAATCTGTGCTATGCGAACTCAGTCCTACACATGCTGCATCAGGCCAGATCCTTGGCAGGGCCCATCACAGGACTGGGAGAATTGAACGGTGCTTTCACGCAAGCCGCTAGATCCAACCAACCGGTCAATATCGCACGAGGCTCAGCCTGGGGATTTCATGTGGCCAGGGTGGACAAGACCAGCTCGCCAGCACGATGCTGGCGAATTCCTGCCGCATCTCTGTCAACGAACGGACTGCGAACCCCTTCGAGGTGGCTGGGAGGCCCGTAAACATCGGGGCAGAGCTTATGAAGTTCTTGATGAACAGTTCACACGCCCACATGTTCGACTTCCGCTGCAGAGACCGTTTCAGATACAGGAGGCCATACAACACTGGCACAACCAGGATGCGATGCATGCATTCACACATGCACCCGAACTGCTGATATTGCAGATCAGCCGATTCCTACATACTGATAGAAGCATTAGGAAAACCAGGCAGAGCTTTGACATTCAGAGACACCTCGAGGTTCCCACATTCGTTGATCCCGCCGGGACGGTAGAGCAACAGCCATACAAACTGTGTGGCGGAGTGCTGCATATAGGCAAAGTATTGTGACAGCAGGTCACTGCCAGGCCTTCTACTTCTCGGCAGATGAGGACGATTTGTGGCCACTCCACCTCGTCCATGACGACGGCCAAAAGGCAGCCCGGGGAACTGACGCCACACGACAAGCCATCCTCACAAACTGCTGTCTTCTTGGCTACAGGAACTGTGAGCGTGCCTAACGACTGCATCGGGCGAGTGGTTTCCACTCCCATATACTCGACGCAGAATTTTGAAGACCAGTGTTCTGAACGGCTTATTTCGCATCACCACTTTTAAAGGTTGGGTTTCAGGAGTTTTCGCCCACCGGATGCATTCCAACTGTACAGCTCTTCTGCATAGAGTAACTTCTTTAGTCCCCGCTGTACTCCCAAGCTGTCGGGCTTTGAAGAGCACAGCTTCGCGGCTGCAACAGCAGCTACACGCCATGCTGTCGGGCTCTGCGGAGCACAGCATTGCGTCTGCTGCACGAGCCCTCAACGCAGGGGTGACTTGTTCACACTCGCCCGCATGACAGCTGACTCAGTTGATGCGAATGAATGAATGAATGAATGAATGAATGAATGAATGAATAATGGACGCCATCTCTAAGCCCCCTGCTCAAGAGTTTTAGCTCGTTGTCGTAGCGTATAGCGTATAATTCCTGCGTCGCATGGTCGTCTGTGATTTTAAGGCGAGCGATTGGAATTTTTCTTTTCATTGTGCTGGGACAGTTGTCATGCCGTCAATTTACAACAAAATGCCGAATTGTGAGGCTCAGGCAGCCCGACAGCAGCAGAGCAGAAGCCCAACAGCAGCCACAACAACTTGCCGGAGGGATTGTGGATCGACGGAGTTCGGGTCGACGTGGCAGGTCGCATTGCTCCCCTCCTTCAGGAGCATCCGGGCCACAGCCAGACCCTTCAAGGAACGATCTTTTTACCAAGGAACCGCACACCAGAACAAACGGCACGATTGTTGACTTTCATGCCATGGATTAGATTTTGCGCAAGTTCATGCTGCGGAGCTTCTTTCCCATGGCTCGGGCTAGTGGCTTCCACTCCCAACCCTGCAGTGATCCCCAAGACTTTTCCTTCACCAACTGTCAGGATAGACTTGAACAGTCTGATGAGCGGTTAGGTGCCCAGGGTTTTACGCTCAGTGTCTACCCTCTGGGGCTGCAACACAGCATGGAAAGGGAGCCTCTGCCTCGGCAACCTCGATCGAACAAAGAGGCAGATCGACATCCAATCAATGACCATGAGCTGCAGGATGATGGGCGAGTGGCGTCCGCTCCCGGCTGGTACCAGACAAGTTGCGAGCAGCCATCAGCTCGCCAGACGGTGTCGGGCACTCGTCATCGTCAACCAGCGTCGGTACAGCGGACTGGCGCCATGGCAATGGAACACGTGTTTCTTGCGCTATCAGGTGGATCCTGGGCAGTCTCGTCCTCGGCCTTCTCCGAGTCGGGATCTGGACATTTGTGCGATCAGAAAATGCCTCATGCACATCCTCCTGTGTTGATGCCGCAGGCTCTAGACCTCCAGCAGCATAGGAAGGCGACCCTTATTAGTCAGCTGGGGACATGGAGAAAAACAAGCCGGCGCAACCAGGTGCCGCACAGGTACCCAAGCAGTCGGCCCAGCAGGACCACGAAACCACAGGAAGCAGCGCTGAGCCGATGCAGTCGCAGCCCGAGAGGAGGAAGCGCACGCACCGGAGCACAGCAGCCATCACAGTCACAGACGTCTGTTCACCCGGGCCAACCTTGCAAAGCCAAAGAGCAGCCGGGGCCAGCGACGGGAACGTGGACGCCACCCCCCGGGCCAAGGCTCGTGCGGCTGCGAAACGGCAGCCGCAAAACCCGCTGCGGCAGCAGGGCGTCAGAGAAGCGTTTGCCAGGTTGGTCGCGGCGATCATCAATACGCCCTGCAGACATGGCACAGAGCAGGCGCTGCGCTAGACCAGACGCCCCGGAGCTGGCGGTCTCCGCTCTGAATCCTCATGAGACTGCAGCGATGAAGGAAGCAAAAACTCAACTTGTGCCATTGTGTGCGCTCGCCACAGACTAGCAGCTATGGAGCCGGGCTCTCAAACACCGCTCGCTGGGGTCGTCATACTGACATGGCCATCTCAGTCCGTGCCCAAGACTCCAAGACAGCTGCCGGATGCCTGCATCAAGTCCGGGAGCGATGTATCAGTCTCTGTCATGTGATATGCCCCACCCTGATTACTGTGGCTCATCAACAGGGAGTCACAGCTGGACAGAGGCGCGGTTACCTTGACTGCGCCAAACTCGACACTACCTGTCCTAAGCCATCAAACCAAACCACAGCGAGCTGGGATACGAGGCAGGCAAGGTAACTTCAAGGAGACTCCTCCTCACTCCTGCAGACTTCATAGGCGCAGGCGAAGAAACCTGCACCCGCTCCTGGAGTCAACAAAGTGGCCCCAGCATAGGCAACCCTACGGAGTACCTAACCAGCCGATCCCATCCAGCGGCATGGCACCAAGAGCAAGTTCGAAACGGAAGTCCTCTCGCCGACTTCCCTCATATTGTCGCAAAGGCCAAGGAGCCCCAACTGGAAAGCTCCTCCAACTGCGACAAGATGCTGCAGCGAAGGCTCAGGCTCGAGGCCAAAGGGAGACAGAGCTTCACCGCGGTACACTAGTTAGCACTTCCAACCCGCCACCAACCCCTAGTCACCGCCAGGGGGGCGTAGCAGCTAAGCAAGGCTTTAGCTACACCCTAGAACAGCTCCTGCAGACACTCACTCTTTTTAGCCCTTGTCGCCCAGAGAGAATCTCTCTAGCCTTCAGGCTCGCCAATCTCCAGGGTGGGATGGGTGGGCACTTCAAATTTTCCCCCCCTACATAAAAAGTTGCAGTGCCAATACCGTACAATACTTTGTACACCACTTGACAGGATGACAGCAATGCACAGCACGCAATCAGATCCCTTGCAATCCAGATCCACTCGGCTTCAATCTTTTCCTTGCAGACTTGAGCNACTTGACAGGATGACAGCAATGCACAGCACGCAATCAGATCCCTTGCAATCCAGATCCACTCGGCTTCAATCTTTTCCTTGCAGACTTGAGCCAATGTCAATCATGACAGCGATCTGTACGGTGACCCGACAATGCCACCTATGACACAATGTTTTCTAACACCGTCCCTTGACAATGCATGAAATGCAATTGTCACATCACGTGTCATAGCCAGTTCTGAATGTGCAGACAAATAGAATCAATGCACTGCGTACAAAGAAACCACCAATTGAAAATCGCGGGATGCGGCAATGGACGGCTAAACAGCACCAATGACCTTTGCAATCTGTTGCCGGTATTACCACGGCAATTCCTTCAACTCTCATGAAGAGTTGACTGTACAATCGCTCTGTACGTTGGACCTTTAGGGTCTATGTGAGGTTTTGTCCTTCTTTCCCTATTAAAACCCATAATGCACCATCATCAACAACTTGTCCTTCTTGTTGTTGTCAATGTCTCAGGATACTGCTAGGTAATGAAGATGTTGACGATGAAATGACACGAGAAAAGTTGGAGATGGAGAGGTTAGCTGTTCTTTGGATGGAGGATGCGGAGATAGAGCACAACGACTGAATAGAGGGGCAAGGGGTATGATGCCGAAGAACATAGAATGGTGAACTCCAAGCAGTGTCCCCCTCATTGGACTTTGTCTTTCATTCACCTCAGCAGANAGATAGAGCACAACGACTGAATAGAGGGGCAAGGGGTATGATGCCGAAGAACATAGAATGGTGAACTCCAAGCAGTGTCCCCCTCATTGGACTTTGTCTTTCATTCACCTCAGCAGAAATACCAACAGCAACGACAACAACACCAACAACAGCGGCAGCAGCAGCAGCACCACCACCACCACCATCACCACCAGCAACAACACCAACAACAACAACTACTATTACTACAATCCATACGGTTAGTAGTAAGTAGTACTTATCCTCACATCCTTCATATTATAGAATAGTCGTTATACCAGAACTAGAAACATATCACAAACACACAAGGGAGCAATATTAACAACGGTACTCATGAACAAAAGGTGTAATCAACATCATAGCAAACCGTATCATAATGTGAATGATGTTCATAATGTAGCACATACAACAATGATAGGGAGAACATGGGTTTACAAAAAAACATGTGTGTTTAATGTTGGCGGGTGACAAGGGTTTACAAAAAACACTTGCATTTCTGATGTTGCGCAAGAACAAGGGGTTACAAACAAACTTTGCATGTTTGTTGCTACAACACAACCAGGGGTTTGAAAAAGCCTTGCGTTTTGTTGTTGGAGGGAGACAAAGGTTTGCACACCACCTTGCCTTCTTAATGTCGGACCAAGACACTGAGGGGAGGGAGGGGAAGGAACACGTCGGAAAATTCGGTGCTATCGAACCGCTGTCTTCAGGTTTGGAAAACACAATGGTTCGATAGCGCCAAATATTATGAATGGCCTCCTTCAGAANGGGGAGGGAGGGGAAGGAACACGTCGGAAAATTCGGTGCTATCGAACCGCTGTCTTCAGGTTTGGAAAACACAATGGTTCGATAGCGCCAAATATTATGAATGGCCTCCTTCAGAAAGCTTGGTGTTGTCGAGCCGCTGTACATGATTCAAACAGTTTCTAAATCATGAAACAGCCAATCGCCACAAGCTTTGCCAACCGATTCTTGGGCGAAATTTGCTGCGATTGACTTGTTCGTGGTTGTGTTTAATCCCGGAAACAA
>BGNK01001517.1:55161-143215 GCA_003297005.1 Symbiodinium sp. clade A Y106 | reverse complement strand
CCTGCATATTAGTTTTAACCTTTATATATTTCTGCCGGAGTGGATTCATTTATATATGATTGGAAATTTGTATTCACTAAAGTTTCATGCAAGCGGTTTATGATACAGCAAATAAAAATATATCAACTTTTATATTCTATTTCAGAATGCCCTTATGTGTTTAGGGCGACAGGAATCAGAAGGAAATAAGACGGAACTCACCGGAGGTGATAGAGTTTTATTTTCCTGATTCCGTTTTGAAATGTTTTACATTTCAAAGAGCCCGAAGGATTTTTCCCTTAATCGTTTGCAGTATCTGGTTGTGCGATTTTGGAATCATCCTTTGTCCGTGCAACATCACGGCTCCAGGGTGGGAGGTGGGAAACCCCGTTGCTGGGAAAGCCCAGTTTTTGTCCCGCCCGCCCATCCCTTGTTTCTTCCTGTCGGGGTGTGGAGGGCCCAATGTGTTCGAGCTCTGCTCATGGACCATTGGTGCTTCTTCGTGACGACTCAGACTGTCGCGGGCGACAGGAATCAGAAGGAAATAAGACCTGCTTTCTCGCTGGGATGGGGCATCCCCACTGCCTGCACACTTTCGGCCGGAGGATCGCATACAGCTGCCTCTGAGTGAGTTGGAAGCTTCGCTTTGAAGTAGCTCTTTTTCCAGCTGACACCTTTTTGCTTTGGGAGCTCCCTGCTCCTCACGCACTGGGACCCACCAATCGTGGGTCCAAAAAGTGCAAATAGCTTGAGCGCTCAACCTCACTTTCTTTCCAGGGCTTTGCAGGCGAGGTCTCGGCTTGCCAGTTTCTAACCCGGGCATAAGGTGACCGCACAGCTCGCTGCTTCCGCTTTCAAGTCCGGTGCCTCTCGGTCCAAGACCGGAGATCCGGCACCGAAGCTGCGGACACCTACTTTCCGGCAAGCCGAGAAAAAGGAGGTTGTGCTCTACGTGTTCACCTGCTTCGCTTTTGCTGTTTCGAAGCCAAAGCTCGCCACGCGTAGTAGCCTTTTGGTTGTTTCGTGGTGTGCAGTTCACCTGAACGGTTCCTGTGTTTATTCAGGGTGTTTCGGTGAACTCATCTCCGCGCCCGCTCTCTCAAGCAGCAGCACACCACGAAACCAGCTGTTCAGCTTCAGCTTTTCTTTTCCCGCCCACCCACTCCTTGGGCTTTGCATAGCAGCTGATGCCACCTTTACGGTTAGGCCCGCTTGCTTGTTGTACTTACTTCTTCTCTATGCTTTACTTCTGTTGCTGTACGATACAGGCATAAGGTGACCGCACAGCTCGCTGCATCCGCTTTCAAGCCCGGTGCCTCTCGGTCCAAGACCGGAGCTCCGGCACCGAAGCTGCGGACACCTACTTTCCGGCAAGCCGAGAAAACAGGAGGTTGTGCTCTACGTGTTCACCTGCTTTGCTTTTGCTGTTTCGAAGCCAAAGCTCGCCACACATAGTAGCCTTTTGGTTGTTTCGTGGTGTGCAGTTCACCTGAACGAATGAAACAAGTGAAAGCATGATAGACTGAAGGAAAAGGAGTATGAATGATCGAACGGAATGCGTCGGACTTGATGGAACGGAATGAATGGAATGCAATGAATGGAATGGAGTGAATGGAATGGAGTGGACTGGAACGGATGGGTGGATTCAGGAATGAAATGTTTGATGAATGGAACGAGCGGAATGAATGGAACGAACGAAATGAATGGAATGAATGGAATGAAAGGAATGAAAGGAATGCAATGAATGGAAAGAATGGAATGAATGGAATGAATGGAATAAATGGAATGAAAGGAATGCAATGAATGGAGTGGAATGAAGGGAATGAAGGGAATGAATGGAATGAATGGAATGAATGGAATGAACGAATAAATTAATGAAAGGAATGAATGGAATGAATGGAATAAATGGAATGAATGGAATGAATGGAATGAACGGAATGCTTGGAATGAATGGAATGAACGGAATGAATGGAATTAATCGAGTGAATGGAATGAATGGAATGAAAGGATGAAGGGAATGAAAGGAATGAGTGGAATGAATATGAATGGAATGAACGGAATGAATGGAATGAATGGAATGCATGGAATGACTGGAATGAATGGAAAGGAAAGTGAGCGGAATGAGTGGAATTCTTTCGTATTCAAGTCGTCATGTTGCAGCTTGGAACCGTAATAGATATTTGAACAATGTTTTGGGAAAAGCCACCGATGTCTCAAATTTCCTGAGTCTGCCTTCGTGGTTTACTTTGGGTGTGGTTTAGCGGCGTGTAGCGGAGCATGCAGACCACATTCAGTGCCGTTTTTTGACAATGTACGTGCTCGGGTGTCCACTGTTGCTAACTTGGCCGTGTGCAGCGACGTGGTGGTTCAAGAGAAGGTTCTCATGTGTGGCCAAGCTGCAGTGCCCCGCTTGCAACAGCATCTACCCAGGTCGGTGGATGGGTGTTGAAAGGCAAGTTAGGCAATCTTAGGCACACAGGTAAAGTCGAGAGACCAACTGGACTGTAAGTTGACGTGATGTAAAGTCCCCAGTTCTGCACGCTTCAGCTTGTTGTGGAAATTGCTTCTCCCAACGCAAGGAAATCTGGCGGCTTTGTCAGCACAACGTTGATTGAGTGTCCACGCTCAGTGCATTGACGCATAATTTTCATAGGAGAGTGGTTGCTTGTATCTGACCATGAATGGCCCAAGTGAAGGTGAAAGCTTACCAGAGCGGACGAAGACTTCGATGCATGGAGTTCCGTCAGCTTCACAGCGGAAGGCCTCTTTGCAGCATTTGATCCTGGTGTCACTGTTCAAGACAACTGCTCTAGTGTTGCCTGGCAAGGCTTCTGCCACAGCAGCCGACTGCCGCTACACACGCAAGGGGCGCTTCAGTGCTTGGCTGATCAAGGCAACCAACGAGAAGCTGTTATCAAGACAGGATTCCGTTGATGTGATGATGCCCATGCTCCTTTCATGATGCACCACTCACAGCCTTAGCGGAATGGCCAGAGCCGTTAACTTTTTAGATCATGCACTCTTGTTGGGTGATTGTGTCGCTAGGCTTCTCACTTCTCCAGCAGCCTAGCAGCCTAGCATCTTAAGCAGAAAATTTGCAGAAGCTTCCGCCGTCCCAGCGCCATGGGTTCTGCGATAACTACCATAGTGTTTCAGCCGCCGCAGGCCACAAGTTGCAAAATACAGGTGCAGGTGCAGGATCTCAGATGGTTGTGACTCTTGCGACTGCCTTGCATCCATCCCTGACAGCCTAGCTACAGTCGAGATCCAAATCTCATCTGGCTCAGCACTTCGGAGCACGAAGTGATCCCTGCCTTCTTTATTGACAGGTGGGGGTGCTAGTTCGATTCATGACGCATGACTTGCCCTCCCTCTTCGGCGAAGTGTCCATGCAATGTCAGGGATGCCAAGTTCACGCTTCTGTTTAGCCACGGCAACGCGGAGGCTGGCTGTGAAGGAACTGGAAGCATTGGCTCCCGTGAATCTTGGGCAGGACTTGGGGATGATCATCCAGTATTTCCGGGAGGTTTCGCACATATTGGACGCTGGGCTACATAACCGCTGGCATGTAGGCACGTGGTGCTATGATGTGATGCGAAAAGTTGTAGTTTTTCCTTTCGGTCTGAGGATGTGAATGTCTTCGCGTATGATTACACTGGATACGGGATGAGTTCAGGCTCTTGTGCCACCCCACGGCCCTGTTTGGATGTGGGGAAGTCCGCCCTCAGGCAAGCCATCGGAGCAAGCTCTGTATGCTGACATCGAGGTGAGTCTCAGTGTCCGCTCCCATTTGGGGTGACGTGCTCTGTCGGGGCAGAAGCAGAGGCGGCCTTCAAGTACCTCCGCGACATCGTCGGTACGCCGTGGAGTGAGGCATGGAGCCCAGATTGCGTGCATGCTTCTGTCAGCCTGTCCCTTCTGTCAGCCTGTCGCTGTTTTTGCACAGACCGCGCTGAGATTGTGGTGTATGGAAGATCAATCGGGTCGGGTCCATCCATCCATTTGGCAACGAGGACACTGCTTGCCTCAGGGGGGAATGAAACTCGTGGTTAAAGTCGCAGGACTGCCGTAAGAGCCATTGTGCTCCAGAGTCCCCTGCTCTCAATCTACCGGGTGGCATTTTCCTCCAGGTGGGGGCCAAGACGCTGCCGTGTTGCTGATCCCTCTAGGAGTCGCAGCATGTTCTTCTCTCTGTGATGTTGTGCCCTGAGTTTCACGCTGCCCGGCGACATGTTTCCCAATGTGGACAGAATAGGCGGCCTGGCCGAAGCCATGTACTTCCTGTGCCGCCTTCCGTCACCGTTCGATTTCCGACTCAGGTCAGGTGAGATGCCCTGTGTACATCGTCGGAGCCCCGAGAAGATAGCATTGAGCCACTCTGATGCCTTGCTCTCAGTCAGTGTATGTACAGCATTCGCATCCGGTCCCAGGTGCATGGGACACAGGACTACGGAGTTCTAGTCGGGCCTCCGTAGTGGTGTGAGTTTGGACGTGTTGGTGACAGGACGAGATCATTCCATCGTCGCATGCGGAGGACTTGGTTCGAAACTGTCGCGAGGCTGTTTTGAGACGGTTGCGGTGGGATGAGAGCCGAGCCGGGGGTGGCAATCCCGAATGCAAGAATGGGAGCTTTTCCGTGCACCAGGGAATCGCGTACCCGCCCTACCTCGTCGAGAACGGCGGGCACAACAACCTCGAACTTATTGCTCGGCAGCCGTTTTATGACAACTTCACGAAGTTCCTTCAGTGGTCCGGGTCCTACATCCGCTGCGCACCTTTCAGCATTAGGCGGCCCCAACTAGAGTCTGGCTGAAACTCGAGGTTGGAAAAAAGCGAGATATCGGAGGAGCTGCACCAGCACTCTGTTTCGGCTGAGCTTTGAGCACTTCCCGTCTGGTACAAATCTAATGTGAAGCACAGATAGTCCCATAGACGTAGAGTCTGAAAGATGTGTTTCGACACCAGACATTCCCCCCCTCGGATGGACTTCAGTGCTAGAGGCTTGAAGGCCTCACTCTTCCATCCGTTATGCTAATTCACCTGGCCGCGATGACAGCATCATGGTCTGATCACACGCTGCTCTGGAACTTTTAAAGTGCTGCCGGAGCTGTAGGCATGTGCATCTCTTCTCGGATCGCTTGCAGTAGCCTGAAAGCTCGATTCTCTCTGCAGGCACTTTAGAAAAATCTGTGACTTGACTTTTCGTCGGATGGCCATTGTACTGGTTTGCTCTGGTTTGGCAACGTCCGGCTACCCTAATTGCGGGCAGGGGAAGAGCGACGGCGTGAAGGCCAAGTGGTTCCAGAGTCTTGGACGTCGGTGCGCCCCGAAGATTCAGAGTGCAGCTGCAAAGAGTCGAGGAAACCGCGTGGTTGTGATTGTGTGCCTTGCCGCACCCTCAAGCTTAGATGGTTGACTAGCTTTGTGTCCAGGTCCAAGTTGTCTGTAAAAGCAGTGCACTGACACACACCACGCAGACCACACACCAACCAGAACTTAGAGAAGGCGGCTTCTGAGGCCCAGCGAGATGCTTCGACCAAGCACCGGGGCACGGGAAGGAGTCAGTAGGGCATGACCGTGATTGCCGCCACGACCCGACCATGGCTGAAGCAGACGGGCAGGCCTGTTTAACTGTAGCTGACATTGCAGACGTCCGCGGTGTTCGGACTTTATGCCGGACGGTTTCAGGATGATGCCCTGGGCGCAGCTGCCCAAGGCCTGGGGGATGGGTTCTCCAGGCGTTTGCCAACATTGACCATGTTTGTTGGCCGTCCAGGACACTCCGAAGGGTCAGCCCTTGCGAAGACGAGCCGACCCCAGCCTGCCTGTGCAACTGACAGCGACTAGCCGAATCCACTTAAGAAGTGCTCCTTCTTGCTGAGTTTGCATCCTTTTCGGTGCAGGGGGATGGGCAATGGCGACTCATCTCCGAGATGTACCGCACGAGCCTCAGTGACCAAGCACAGCCGACTAACTTGAGCCCGATGAAGATTTTGTTGCTGTGGCGATGTGTACAGTGTACACAGTACCGTTTGGACCGGAGTGTTGTGTTGGTTCCCATTCTAGGAAGGCGGGGCTTGAGCCCTCGGTGCACCTCAGTGTGTCCTTAGGACTCCTGTGACTCGGTCAGGAGCAGCCCCGATTTCTGCGGAAGGGGATTGGGATTCCAGGGCAATCGCAACAGCAACATCGTCGTCGTCAGCATCATGGCCGTCGTCATGAGCCTTAGCGTTCAGCCTCATCTCTGGCATCAATGCGATCGGCACCATAGTGTCATCATCATGACTTTTGTCGGCATCACCGTCAACATCGTGTTCATGATCAGCATCGTATAGTCTGTGTTTTGTTTTGTCTTCGTGATAGTTAGTGTTGGTCATTATCCTTATCCTGATCCCCATCCTCATACGTAGCATCAGCATCAGCATCTGTGCTTCATCTCCGAACATCCAGCATGTCCCAGACAGCTTCGAGTGCAACGGCTTTGACATGGTAGTATCTGCAAGACGTCCACTCACATGGCAACTGTTGTCATTCTCCCCATGCATACTTCTCCAAAGCCTGGCCGACCGGCTCTTCTTGCAGTTGACCTTCGTGAGCGCCAGTGTGCAAGTTTCTCTTGAAATCTCGTTTACTGGCGTCGGCCAGCAGTTCCTGCACCTGCGCCCCACTTAAACAGAGTCCAGTGCGGGCCCAGCAGGGGCCGAAAGGTTTCGGAGCTTCAGCTCAGGCAGTCTTGGATGCGCCGTTGGCAAATCCCGTCTTCATGTCGGATGCGCCAGCTGCCTCAGGGTTCGTCTTTTCAAGCAGCAGAGGCACAGAGCATGTTGTTCTTGAGAGCGACGAATAGCAAGGGCTTTGTTGCATGCTCGCCGACTCTTGCAAAAGCTTTATCCTCCGCTCAGGCCGAACTTCCTGCAAAGGTGTGCCTTCATGTTTGCTGGTCGAAGAATTGGAGAGCAGTCGGAACGTCTCGTCTGTCCCGTGTATCTATCTATCTATCTATCTATGTATCTATCTACTCGTCTATCTACCTATCTTTTTATTTATCTAGTATATGTGCGTGTCTGCTGTATACACACATATTCATATATATATATATGCACAGTATATTCTCATCGCTTGGTGCCTGCACGAAGTGTACGCTGTCGATATTGCATCGCCGTGCCCATGGATCGAAGCAAAAGGCTTCCATCAATGCAAGCTAAGCAACTATGCATACCGCATACAGTCATTCTGACAGCCTGACATGCTGACAACGACAGACCAGCTAGCCTACGCAAGAGCATTTATTCGGTGAGCTTTGAGCATGGGCATGTCCCATGTTCTGTCGAGAGTATTATGGTATGATCCATGGTGACTGCCTCGCAGAGGCCAGATCTGGGCGAAAAGCTCAAGTAGGGAGAAGCTCGCTTTTCCGAAGGCTCCTCTTGGATGGTTCGGAGTGCCTGGATGCCGCGAGGAGACAGGTGGGTCACCGGGGCACAGCACAGGAGTAGCGGGTACCCGTAGCCTTCTCAGAGTCTGAGTGTCGAGGGGTTGAGCCAGCGGCCGACTCCGCCCTCCGTCATCAAGGAGGCGCGCAACTCAGGTGGCTTCCTTTTCACTTCGTGCAAAGCCGCGGGGTGCCCGGAGGCAAACTCAGTGCGGTCCACGAACTGGCCTTCGGACTCGGTGCCGGCATCTTGGCGGCACTCAGGGTCTGAAGACGCTGTACCGGCAGCCGGATGGTTTGAAGGTGAGTGCTGACGATGCGGTTGAGGACTCCCCACCTGCAAGGAAGCGCCGTGCTGAGGGTCAGTTTACATCCAGGTTGCACGGCGGGCCTCCGAGCGTGCAACACGCCGCAACAGGCAGCAGCAGACTCAGCATAGTGCCAACACGGTTTGAACAACACGGCGCATGTACTTGTTACTTGGTTTTTCGAAGCAAACTTCTGCACAAGGTTGCGGGTTCCACGCGGGACCAAGAGCGTCTCAGTGAACGATCCGTTCGCACAGTCGCAGTCATCTTCAGAGCGGCTTGAACAACACACTCGCAGCCTTCCCTCGCCGCAAAGCTCGCTCACCCCTCTGAGCAGCAGTATTTTGGCTGACATGCGCTCAAGCTCCAAAGAGTCCAAAGACCAAGAATGTGCCGTGGCAAGAATGGCAGAAGTCATTATGGAGTCGCTGCTTATCGCGAGCAACAGGTGCCTCGGTTGGAACGACTTTGACAACTTCAAACGTCGGCTATTTGAGTAGGCCATGCCAAGAAAGGATGCCCATGCTCTTACCTATGGCTATGCCGCGTCTTTGCAGGCCGATGGTTCTTCCCCCGCCTCCAGATCATGATGCATCCAGCCCGGCTGATGATGCTTGGTCATGGAAGTCAGTCCCTGCCTATGGATCTGCTTGCGTCACTCCGGCGGCTCGTCTGCAGTATGCAAGGAACCTGCGACTTAACAAAGCCTTCCGGAAAGGGTTCGGAGCATCTAAGGCAGGAACGATGATGGACACGACACCGATACACACCGAGGTCTCGGAGGCACTTTCGAATTCTAAGGTCACAATCCGGAGTTGCACGGCTTGTACAGGCCAGCGCGCGCTGGCGACCTGTGACATCCAACGTCTTGCCGCCACTGTGACGTGGCAGCAACTGGCCTCAAGAGCGTAAGGCACACACAGGAACGCAAGTTTGGCGTTGGTGACCAGTCCCTGTTCAACCGAGGCCGCCGATGTCAGCACCCGAGTGTGGTCACAGCAAGGCATAGCAGCACACCGCTGTCAGTACACCAAAGACGCTGTCGTAGTCAAGTTTCCGCGACCCTGCGGCCTGGACACCTCAGCCCTTAGCAGTTTCTGCTACCCAGGTCCTGTGAGTTGCGATTCTGGCTCGAGGCCATGGAGACTGCGCAGAAGGCACCTTCACACCTCCATCGATTCTTCAATCCAAGCAGCCTTTGGAGCGTGGATGCAATAACAAGTCCATCCTTGCAGGCAGACTTACTGCAAGACCCTGTCGGCATCCTAGACCCTCCTCACTGCAGTAAGCCTTTTGTGCTGGTTTCCCTGACTTTCTTGAGATCTGTATCCGGTTGCCCGCGATCGGATGGGAGCATCGAACAACGAACTCCCAAGATTCAACTGGTCCAAAATACGATCGCCAAACCTCTTTTCTGCCATTACGGTAGCTGCTGATGCGATGTCATCCGGGGTCAGATGGTAGCAGAGCCCGTAGTGTGGCCCCAAAGTCGGACGAGTAAGTGCATGACGCGCAACTGTTGGGTTTTTTTTGTGATTGGTCAAGGCCAGACTCGTGAGCTCTCACGGGCGACCGAAGCCGAATCGCTTGCACAAGGAGCTTCTGTATGCAGTGTGCTGAGTTCTGCAGCCCTGAAAGGTAAAAATAGTCATATTCCAGAGGAGATAATTCGGATTGAATTTGTCAGGACTCACAGAGCGAGGCGTGACTTCACCTTCAGTCAGCTTTGAGAGGTCAGAGAGACATCAGATGGCTCCTGCTGCAGCTGCCGCAGGTTGATGTTGAAGTCAATGCATTGCGCCAACAGGTGCAGCAGGTAGCCGAGGAGTTGGTGTGAGATCTGCATCTAATCGAAGCCTCGCTCGAACTTCAGATGGGCTGCCCCTGCATCCTGCACCTATGCAGGAGCGGGACGTGGCACGCAGCGAGCTCGCAGAGCTGAAGGCCGGGATCTCAGAGCACTTGAAGCTCATGCAACTCCATCTCCAGTGAGATGCAGGCCAAGCATGAACGACTTCAGGAGTCGGCGTGGTCCCCTTTGAGATTTCATGGGATGCAGGCTTTTATCCGTTTTTCCAAGGAAGAGAAACTGCGCCAGGGACAGCGTGAACTGGAAGCCCAAAGAGCGGAGCGACTCTCAGACTCACGGGTCCAAGAGCAGCGCCTTGTGAGCCGATGGCCTCTTGGATTGCACCGTGCAGCTGTCAGAAGGCCCAAGCTGCAAGATGAACATGAACGGAGTCTGAAACATGTAATTCCTACACATTCGGAAACGGCATGCAGAGTAGAGAGTAGAGACGAGGCAAAGCATTGCAGACCATCAAGAGCATCTTCTGCCAGGGTACAGGCTGCGCATAGACCGTCCGAAGTGCAAATCGCCAGGCTGGACATGAGCTGCATCGGCTTTCTGCGAAACACAGCAGCTTCCCGAGAGGCGGTTTCACACAGTTGGCATGACCCAGCTGCTCGAAGAGGGCGTGGCGCATCCACAGGACGGCCTTTCTATGCTGTTTTATGCGGGAGTCTTCGATTGTCTTTTGATGTTGCTTTGATGTGAGCTCCAAGTTGAAGGGGAAAATGCTACTGCAAGCTGCTTGGGGTTTCTTTGTAGCGGCAGGAGGTCTGCTTTCGTTTACCGCGCCGCGCCGCCCGCGCGGCCCTAGTCATTGGCATCTTCTTCGGGGTCAGGATCCCGGAATCCCGGGGCACCGGAAGTGGCGGAGCTTTGAAGCGATCTCCGATATCCGGTCCCGAGGCCCTTTTTGCTCTGCAGTGGCAGAGGGAGCTGCAGGAGGCGCGGGAGGAGGAAGACTGAAGAGCATCTAAGGGTCTTTAAATTGTGGTGGAAGAATTCGCTTTGCACACCCGGCGGAAAATTCAGATCGAGCTCGGCTTGCGATGTGGGGTAATGCTAATCTGGAGGCAACAGCTCCTGCAGAGGATTGGTCACTGAGGCCGGGGTCCGGGATCTGCAGGACTTGGTGTGATGTGGCATGGGATGGGAGGAAGCTCAGTGTTGATGACAGGTGACACTGCCGCCACCATGGCAGCCCGAAGCACAGTCCTGGGGTTCATCTGAGCGAAAATTGAACAGACACAGACATTTTGCAAAGCCTTCGCTGGGCTCTGGAAATCTATCATCCACAACTAAACCTTCTCTACCCCCATATGGGCGGTTGTCCAAATTATGGTTCCTTTTTGGGTCCCTATTATAATACGGCACCTATTATGTAGGTTACCCAAAAAGGGACCTTAATTTTGACAACTAACCATCATATATCCCCCCTAATCTGAGGCAATGACACAGGCAGAATGCGTTGCAATTTGCGTTGAGGCAGCTCTTGGCTCAGCTTGTTTTTCCTTGGAGGAATATGTTTTCCCATGTGGGGCCCAGTGGGTTTAGGGTCTTTGGAGTTATAGTTCCTTTTTCCTCACCTTTGGGGACTCTGACTATGAGGGCAACTTCTTGCCAATTATCACTATACTGCAAGGTGGGAGTTTGTAATAAGGATCCTACTATTTGGGGTACTATATTAGGGTCCCCTATTTGCGTATACTGCAAGGTCTCTGCATGGAAAGCCGTCCAGATGCCACTGGTGCGGTGCTCGGAGCCTCCGTTCCGAAGACTTCGAGCCTGAGAGCGCGGCACATATTCCACTTGCAGCAGGTACTTATAAGTGGGGTTACAAGTAGGGTAGCCATAAGTATAACCCATAGTAACTTAGTAAGGGACGTATATACATATATATTTCTAGAGACATTTCTTTAATCCCACTTGTAACTACCCATCTGACTCCCCGAGGTGGAGCTCGACGAAGATCAGCGAAGGATGCGGATGTGAGACTGAGACGGCTGTTTTGGAACACTCTGAGCGCCGGCAGAGGTGGGGCTGGGAGCCGAAGGCTCCCCCATCTAGCAGTGCCCCTGAAAAGATTCCTTTCTTTATCTATTTTTTCTATTTGCTTGTGTTGCTGCGTTCTTCTGCCGGTTTCTATCGGTTTCTGTAGGAGCTGTCGCTTCTTTGCTTCAAGTAGCGGCTTGACAATGAAGCAGTCAAAGGACTTTGCCACGTAGCGGCGGACTGCCATGAGTCAGCGCGGAGCTCGAATCAGTTCCACCCTGCCCTCGGATTCCCACCTTTGCCACTTCCATCCTGTAAGACTGCCTTGTTTGAACTTCAGACTCCTGGCCTCCGCCGGTGAATTTGTTGAATGTTTAAGTGTGCCCAGGCAGATTTCCTGGTGGCAGACGGATAGTCTGCGTGTCTTAATGTCGTCACTGCACCGACAGTGCACGGATTCAAGAAGGGTGGAGAGGAACAAGGCGGTGCTATCCGCAGAATATCGCTCATCTTCCAGACGTGTTGGCCGTCCTTGCATGTCTATGTGCAACTTCACTTACACAGACTTGTAAAATGTATGGTGATGTGTATGTTCAAGTATTTACCTTGGCGTGAATCTGTGTAATATGTGTACTTTTGAACACATGCATGCATAGACATTACATTGTCAATATAGCGCCCTGCAATGACATGGTGGCATGGTACACAGCGTGACGTTTACTCAGCCAAACATGCATGCATGGACGGTCGCATAGATGCATGCACGCACACATGCATATGTATGTAAGTATATCAGTACATATGTATGTATGTGCTTATGCTGTTGTGCATGTATGTATGTATGTATTTATGTATAGGGCTCAGGAACACTCGCAGCAGCGCGAGATCGCCAGAACCCCAGCACCAAGGTGTGCTTATTCCCTGTAGGCTGAAGCCATTGGGAAACATCCTTCCTCCCCCGTCTTGGCATCGGCGCGCAAGACTCCGCCGGTCTCAGACAAGGCGGGCAATCCAAACAGGTGTGTGTCCGCGAAGACGGGCACTGCAGGTGCTCTCTGAGCACCACTCGGTGAATCCGGCGTTCAGGTGCATTCTTTTCTCCCTCATGGGCCGCGGAGAGCGATGGGGCCGAGATGGAGAAGCTTGGTCGTCCTCGGAGCAGTCATACAACTTGTGGAAGGGAGCCAAGCCCCACAAGAATGGAGGTCAAGTGCCCTGGAAAAAAGGTGGACGTGGTCGTGGCAAGGGTCCGGAAGAGAAACCTTTGTTCCCGGCCTACGATTCTCTGGTGCTGTCCAAGGAGACTGCCGGAGTTTCGAAAGCCATGGGCAGACAGGCTGGAGCGGTGTCACCTGCGGAGGACGAAGACGATTTCCTTGTTCCGACGGTGCAGAAAGCCCTAAATGGCGCCAGAAAGGCCGAGCAGAGATACACCAAGTTGGTCAAGGACAAGAACCGAGCCGAGCAGCTCTGGGCGGAATATCTTCGCACAGCCAAGCAGGCCTACCTGCGGGAACGCGAGAGGCACGCCAAAGCCATCGACCATTACAACAAGGAGATCGCTGTTGCCAGGGAGCAGCAGCGAGATGCGCGTCTTGTCCTCAGGCAAGTTGCCTTCCACGAGGAGGTCGACGACGCTATGGTGGAGGAGGATACCGGGGACGTTTGGTCGCAAATGGTGGCGGACTGGGACCAGGAGAGAGCGGATCAAGACGACGGTATTCTTCAGCGTGCTCTGCTGGAACGTGTTGGGCGGAGCCGTACGCCGGTTCCATCAGGACGGGCGCCAGCGAGGTCCCCTGTGCCAGGAGGGCCACGAAGCGCGACGGCGGAGGAGGCGCCATCCTACCGTCCTATGTACAACGAGGGCTCCCCCACGCTTCTTCATGCACGTGCCGATCCGTATCCTGCAACGTCGCCACGCATGGCGGCGGATATCAAACCGGACCACAGGACGGCCCCACCGGATGCAGCCGAGATTCCTGTGCTTGGAACCTCGCCTGTTCACCCCCATCAAAAGGAAGGCGAGCCAGGGAGAAAGAGTGTCAAGGAGATGACCAGGACCCTTCCGGAAAGGGTCAGCCCTCATTCAGACTTTGCCGAGAGGATTGCAGGCCGTCGCAATGCGCTTTTGCCTTTTGGTGTACCTCCGGGTCTCCATGGCCAAGCGAGCCCCGTGCCCCCTGCGGTCACGGAGGTCTTGGACGCAGACAGTGTGCCAGAGGCAGTCCCTGGGGGCAATACGGTGTCAAACCTTCCGAGCACGGAGTGACCAGGCGTAGATGGAGAAGTCCATTGACGATGGTCGCCGACACGAAGTGGGTTTGTCGCTTGGTAGTCCCCAGACCCGTTGTGTTGTATGGGACAACACACGGTGTCGCGTTGACTGTCGAGCAAGACACCTGCTGCTGTGTTGGTTTGATCAGAGGTGATGGGACTTCTTCGTTTCACTGTAGGGCGCAGACAGCAGCTTGCACTGGTCCTTTTCCTTGCTCCGGTGCACCGTCTTTCCTGCCTTGTGTGGTTTCGTCCTTTCCTTGCTGGGTCTCGGGACCGTATGACTCCCTGCAGCAATCTCTTTCGATGGCCTGCCTGTTCCGTCGGCCTGTGGTCGTGAGGAGACTGGGCGGATCATCGCCTCCGGCGCCCCGCGTCTCTCCTTTGGGCGCTGAGGGCTTCTGCCAGGTCCCGCTTGGCATGTCTTGCTTGTGGGTAGGGCGCGAAATAGACACATCGGTCGCTCAGGGGTGTCAGCCTACCGCTTGCTATGATGCCATGATTTGGATTGTTACAATGCTCGCTTCTGCTGAGCTTTTTGTTGTACCATTTGGCAGAACCTTGCTGACCATGCTGTTTTTAAGCCTTCTCAGCCTTCTCGCCCATCACCGACGGCTGCGTCTAGGGCCAGGTCGGTTTTTGCGTGCAACTGCAGCCGGAATACCACAACAGGTGGCTCTGCCTTTGGGCTGTGTTGCGGACCCGCGTGGCGAGGTTCTTTCTTGGAAACCGTGGATGGATCGCAAAGGTCGAGTTGGGCGCCGTGTCCCCGCATCTGCCAGGGTTCGCCGTGGACACAACGGGTTCTGGGGAAGCCGTTTGTGTGGTCACCTGCTTGGTGCCCTTCTTGTGTCTTTGCCTATCTGCGTCTGGAGTACCCCTCCAGCCGAGTGGCATGAAGCCGTAGGCCGGATGGATGAACACTTGCCTTTTTTGTCTGACCTCCCGGACCCTTTGCCGGCGCCAGCGGCAGATGAGACAGCTCGATCTCCTTCTCCTGGGGCCGACTACGGTAGTGCGTTCCTCTGGGACAACCGTCTCTGTGCGACTCGCGAGGGGGCTATACTCACTTGCCACTTTCTGGTGATGAGCCCGATGTTCCACCCTGAAATTTTGCCTCTGGCTGTCCGGGTCCCAGGTGAGGTGGAGCCGTTTATGCTGCAAGAGGTGCGCTCGGCACTATGTAATCTGCATCTCGAGTTTGCTCGGAAAGTCTCTGCCACTTTCCCTCAACTGCATCCTGGCTATGCCTCAGTCGTTGTCGGCGGTGATTGGCTAGAGGTTGCTGGTGAGGTTATTGTAGTACTTGACTTCCGGCAATTTGGGGGCCCGGCATTCGCCCAACATCTCAGCATCGATGGACGCTTTAGCGATCTACGACATGCGGCCTCCTGGCAAGGCATTTCTGATTTTGCGGTCTATCTTTGCGGGCAACATGTGCCGCTCCCCGATGGGGCCTCCTTCCGAGCTTTGCACGGAGGCGTCGTCCAGTTTGTTCCTCCTTGTGGGAGGCCTGTATGGCATGGTTCTCTGCAGGATAAGTTAATGGACAGGCAGGCTTGGTTTGCTTTCCCCCTCACCAACCTAGTGCCTTTTACATCCACGCTTGTCCTAGATGAGCATCGTACTTTTGTATTCAGGCCGCCTGGTCGTGAACCCCAGCCTGTCATGCCTCCGGACAAGGCTAGCCTTGCTGATAGCCTCGGCCTGGAGGCGCGCAGCTTTACTGTTGCGTATCCAGCTCGCGACCAGCTGCGTGATGTGTCTCATCAGGGATCTCTGTGTGCATTTTGTGCTGCGGTCCAGCATTCGCCGCCACCGGATGCTGCTGCAGATGCGGGCATTTTTGTGTTTATAGACGCCCGACAAGTCGGGTGCGAGCCTATTTGGACTTGGATCCGAAGCAACCCCGATCAGCTCAGTTACCTGGCAGGGTTCGCTGGGGTTGCTCGCGTGCCTCCCGGCTTTCACATCTCCGTTGTCGGGAGCTTTGCTGGTCTTGATGGGGACGAGGTTCATGTTAGCCAGGGAGAGACGGTGGTGATCGGTTTTCGGGCTGATGGGGCTTCCGACGAGGGCTCCAGTGTGAACACTTCCGAGCCTGTGGCATTGAACGCTGACTTTAGTCGTTCTACCGCCTCGCATCCCGAATCGGATCCGGAAGGTAGTTCCAGCAGTTCCAGCTCTACTTCGCAACCTGCGAGGAGCGGGCATAGCCGTTCCCCGCGCCGACCCGCAGCGCAGGATGATGCTTTGCCTTTTGAGCCACACCTCTCCGAATGTAAGGTCCTGCCTGAGCACCGCGGAGTTCCCGGCCCGAGGGCGGTAGCAGCCGCCGATGAGGTAGGTAGGCCGGAGGGGATAGTCGCAGCCCAGGACCCCTAGCACTCTGATGAGGATCGTATTGTGGGACCGGACCCTGACCCGGCATCCGAAGAGAGTTCTGAAGGTGCAGGGGAATACCAGGCTACGACACACATTTTGGTGCCAGACAGGATCCCGGAGCAGGTTGATGTTGTGGTTTCTGTCGACGATGGGATCCAGGAGCTTCTGGAGGTCATTGCTGAGGCGAGGGACCATGACCAGTATCTGCGTTTCCCACATGTCGTGCCGGCGATGCCGCAACCTGCCCGTCATTGGGGTGTGCTTCTGGCTTTCCCTGCATGGGCGGTAGACGAACACCTAGCTTGTGCTGATTGTCGTGATCTGGACGGCCGCCTTTTTGCAATGGACGTGCCGTTTAGCGCTACCAAAGCACAGTTGTGCAGCTTAGCTGGCATTACTCAGCTTGATCAAGTTTCGCTATTCGCCTATGGCAGCCGGGTTCCGATGACGGATGATGATGAGGTTGAATATGTGAGCGCGGGCACCCTCGTCTTCTCCAGTCGCCCTCACTGGGCCAGTGCCGGACTTCCGCTCCGACCTTCCTGCGGGCCCTGTCGGTCTACATTACTGCTGTGTTCGGGAGGGTGACACCCGTCTGGTCACCGCGACACATGACTCTGAGGCGGCCGTCAAGCAGGCAGTCGCTAGGGCCACTTGGCTGGACCCTGATGCATTTTACCTTCAATCGCCCTTTCCTCGCGTCACTGATGCAGCTGTGCGTGGCTTTCACTGCCAGGACATTAGGGCTGTTCATGTGAGAGCGGCCGGGGAGCCTTTTGCACATGTAGCCGTTGCTGTCGTCGACTGCCGGCCTTTGTTGCAGGGGTGGCGTCTGGTGCCGGCTGAGAATGCCCGCGTGCGGCACTCCGCCTTAGTCCATGATTTGGGGGTCTTTGCTCCGATAGGTTGGCGGGTTCATTTGGACAACGTAGAGGCTGTTGATGACTGGTTCCCGGTTCATCCAGGTATGGTTGTCCTTGCTTTCTTCGCGCCGCTTGATGCGCGTGAGACTGTAGCATTTGCCGCTGCTCTCCCGTTGGACGGAATTGGCCCTGACAGCCCAAGTGGGATGACTCTGGACCCCGATCCTTCTCCTCCGGGCCCGGTCGTGCACTGAGTTCCGGTGGGGCAACCAGCCACTCCGGTAGACGTAGCAGGTCGCCCTCGCGCATGGGCGGTGGCGGGCCGACTGACGGACTTCTGCAAAACCCTGCCTCAGAGGCCTCTGGCGGTAACTCTCTCCACCACATTACTGCCGACAGCCTCTCGGCTGGGCCCGTTGACAGCGATGCTTGTGTTGACCGGCCGGACCGCGCTGTTGTGTCAGAGAGCATGCATTGTATGGCCCCAGCTCTCGGCAGCGCCCCGGGCGCGTCGGGCTCTAGCCAACGCTCAGAGGGCAGCGAGCGCTTTGTTAATGCCTCTTTTTTGGTGTTTGCGCAGGACTATGTTCCAGAAAGTGTGCAGGTGCGCTTTCCCGTGCCTTCCTCTGCTGATAGTATTCTGCAAATGGTTGGCTCTGCTCGGGCACCGCATTTCAGGGATAGATTCCCGGTTTTGAAGCCCGTTTGCCCACAACCCTGGAGTCGGATCGGGACTCTTGTGGCCATGCCGCCGTGGCCATTACGGGGTGTAGCTGTTGTTTTTGACCTCTGTGTATCAACAGCCGGTGCTTCTCGCTTGTTGTGCCGCCTGTCGTCGATTGTGCGGCCCTGCTGCATGCTGCCGGGTTGGAGGAGCATGACAGTTTTGCGGTTTTCGTTAGGGACGTTCCCTGGCGGTCCCACTTGACGTGCCCTTCACCTTGCAGAACGGTGACCTCATCCGTGTCCTGCCCGTGCAGCATTACGAGGAGAGACTTCTGTCCCTCGATACCATGCTTCGTACGGTGGAGGGTTGGGACGATACCTGGCTGCCACCTGGTAGTTGGGAAAATCACGTTTGGGTTCTAGCGGGTCTAGAGCATTTCTCTTTCAAGGTTGTGCCCTTTCGCAGCAGGCTGATCCGTGCTGATTTGGCACTCCGGCTCGGTTTGCCTGCACACAACCTTATTTTGCGGCCAGCCTCACCGCAAATCGAGGATCACGCCTTCCGGGGGATTCTGTCGAGAAGTGTTTTGGTCGCGGTTCCCACCGAGCAGGAGCGGCATCACTCGTGTGATCGGGCTATCATCTGCATCTTGGATCTCCGTATACTCCTGCGGGGCTTCACATGGTATGCCTTGCCAGATGGAGTTCTCCGTCACGACAGAATCCTGGCACGCTTTGGCCCCCGGTGTCCTGAAGGTTTCTCTGTAGGGCGGATCTTGCCTGACGGTGTGGTCTTGCCATGGACGGAACCTATCCGTGTGAGAGATGGTGAGGTGATCTGTTTGACCTACTTTGTGCCTCCGCCCGCGGACCTGTCCAGCTCTGATGATAGCAGCGACGGCCAGGGTGATGTGACGGAGCGGGCTCCAGGCTCCACCGTCCCTCCCCCCCACCACGCAACAGCCTTCCTTGTCAGGCCGGAATGAGGGTGGTCCACACGGTCCAATGCGAGGTGAGGGCAGGGGTCATGAGCCTCTGTTTGGGCTTTTGACGGTAGTCCCAACAGAAGCATCGCGGCTGTATCCTCCTCCGCTCTACCACTGCACTGGCCGATTGCAGAGTTCCATCCCCAATACAGGTACCTTAAGGGGTTTTTCACAGAGCCTGTGTCATAAGGTGTCGGGGTGGACTTTCTTCTTAATGTCCTTCCTTGCAAACCGACCAGCTATGAGTGCTGCGATGCACAGCACTGCATCTGGCCCCACCAGGGCGGCCGAAACACCTGAGCCCATTGCGGGTGGACGGGCCTATGTATTATCGCTGCAAGCGCTTTTGCCGACTTGTGGCAATGCTGCTGAGCCGCAGGTGTCTTGGTCCCGCCCTCTACCCACACCCTGCCGGGCCCGTGAAGTTCCTACTGCCATCCCGTCTTCCTGTGAGCCTGTTGCGGCAGCGCCTATGGTCCACACGCCTTGCCAGCCTTCTCTTGCGTCATCGTGTTTGCCGCTGACAGATCCAGCGGATGTCGCGGCTGGCCCTTGCAGAGGACTTGCACGCCCAATTGGGCGGTGGGAGTGTGGGTTAACCGCTGCGTCTTTCTCGGCCGAGGCGGCAGCTGTCCTGGGCGAGGATATGGACAAGGTTTTGTCTTTCGGCGCTGTCCCTCTCGGGTTTACCCCGCGTCAGCTGCATGCCTTGTTCCGGCCGGCATTCCACAGTGTCTCTTTGCGAGGCTGTCTCGGGCATCTGTCTGGGCCTTTGGCACCCCTTGGGGAGCGGCTCTCCCTCTTGATGCAGGGTACTGCTGAGGATCTGCCTGGTGGTTTCGTTTGTTACACCGACGGCTCCTTTGTGCCAGGTGCTACTCTGCGAGATCAGCGGGCAGGGTGGTCTTGCATCTTCTTTCATTGTGAGCGACAAACCTGTGATGTTATCACAGGCCAGTTGCCGGACTGGTGCCAAGCAGAATCAGGCTTGTCGGCCTTTAAAGCTGCGCTTTGGTTGTTGCTCTTTGGCTTGGTGTCACGGCCTCGCGTGGAGCCCACTTCCGTATCTTTTCAGACTGTCAGGCCGCCTTGGCTGTAGCGAAAGGGGAGGTTGTGGCGCATGTGGCGGGGGCGGCCACGGTTCTTAGCCATGTCGCCAGTTGCTGTCGCGCTGTTGCACATACGGCGCCGGATCTTGTTTATGCGCCTGGCCATGCTGGGGTCCTCGGCAACGAGATCGCGGACGTTGCAGCTAAGGCGGCGGCGGCCGGCGCACGCATTGGCAGTTTAGAGTGGTGCAGCTCTTGCGGACCTGACTGGTGGGCCGACTTGGGCTACCTGTGGTCTTGGGGAGCTGTTGTGTGCCGGTGGGCTCGGGGTGACGACGCCTTGCCTTCACCTCTTGCTGCTGATCTTGCTATAGGGCGGCATCTGGACGGTATGAGTGCCAAAGCCGTCCTGGACCCCTTCTTGCCCACACCCGGCGAGGTTCCATGTGCCACCCAAGGGCACCTCCAGATGCGTTTTGCCTCCTGCAATGCCCTGTCCTTGGCGGCAGATAGAAAAGGCCCCGCCGAGAAGGGCCTAGCCTTTCGACCGGCCAAGCCAGCCCTGCTTGCGAGGCAGCTCTCAGCTGCGGCAGTATGTTGCGCCGCTGTTCAGGAAGCAAGAACTGAGGAAGGTTACCTGACCACTGGCCCCTACATCCGTTATTGCTCCGGAGCATATCGGGGACACTTCGGTGTGGAGCTGTGGTTTCTAAAGGGGTACACTCTGGTTAACTTCCCGGATTCCGATAGACGACCCGCTCGCTTTGATCACGCCTGCTTCATGGTGCTTTTTCGGGATCCGCGTTGTTTGGGCGTTCTTTTCAAGCATGGCGGGCTGCAGATTGTGTTCGTTGCCCTACATGCGCCGCATAGGGGTTCCAGTGCCGCTGAGCTGTCTGCTTGGTGGGCGGAGACTGACGCTTTGGTGTATAAAGCCTCCAATGGCAAGCTCCTGGTCGTAGGTGCAGATTGCAACGCCAGTTTGGGGTCCGTCCAATCTGCCTGTGTTGCTGCGCATGATGCTGAAGAGCAGGACCGCGCCGGAGATCTGCTTCACGCCTGCCTCCAAAAATGGGGGGTATGGGCTCCGGCTACGTGGGGCCATGTGCAGGTTGGGCCTTCTTGGACTTACATGCAGCGACGCAACGGTGCCTTGGCTCGCCCGGATTTCGTCCTCCTGCCAATTGAGTGGGCGGATGGATTGGTGTCCACCTGGACTGATCCCGACATCGTTGCTGCCAACATTGTCATTGATCATGTTGCCACGGTCGCGGAGGTGAAACTTGTTTTGCGATGTTCTGCGCCCGGTGGGGGCCGGCGCCGCAAGAGCTTCAGCGTGTCGGCTATATCCCATCCTGCAAACAAAGGGATTGTCCAAGAGATTCGCGAGGCGGCGCCGCGACCTGCCTGGGAGGTGTCTGCCCATGTGCATGTAGCCTCCATCACTGCTTATTTACAGAGCCGTTTCGCTGAAGCCTTTCCCCAGGAGCACCAGCGTCCCCTGCGCCCGTATATGTCTCAGGATGCCTGGGATATGCAGAAACAGGTGGCCTGGTTGAGGCGTAAGTGTGTGGCAGTGCGCACCATGTTGCGGCGGCAGACTCTGGCCGCAGTCCTGCAAGCCTGGCGCGGGACGGGCGCAGCAGGGGCCGCATCCTCCTCTGCCTGGCTCCGTGATTATCAAGTTGCCGACGCACTGTACGGTTTCCGCCTTGGGCTTTTGGCTAAGGTTCTGAGGAGCCGGTGCAAAAGGGACCGGGCTGTATACATCGCAGGCCTCGCTGATGCGGTGCAGGCCAACCAGGCTTCATCTTTCCAAGCGGTGAATAGACTGCTCTGTCGTAAGCGCAAGAAGCCCTTTGCTCCGTCTGTTCTACCAGCTGTCAAGGAAAAAGATGGTACGGTTTGCTCCTCGCCGGAGGCGGTTCAACGGAGATGGCGTGAGCATTTCAGCGCGCTTGAGGATGGTGTTGTCTCATCGCCCGATTCTCTTCTGGCGGGGGCTCTCTCCGGTCGCCTCGGGAGTTGGCCGGCTCCACCTTCCATTCGAGACGTTCCGACGCCCTTGGATCTGCAACAAGCTTTACTTGCTGCGAAACCTGGCAAGGCCTGTGGTCCTGACGCGATCCCAGGGGAATTGGGTGCTCTCTTTTCCTTGGAGACACAGCATATCATCTTTCCTTTGCTGCTTAAGTTGGGGCTGTTGGGAGAAGAAGGGCTAGGACACAAAAGTGGAAGTTTGACGTGGCTTTGGAAGGGTAAAGGGCCGAAGTCCGATTGTGGTTCGTACAGAGGCATCCTCCTTTTATCCAGTTTGTGCAAGGCGATTCATCGCGCATACCGGCCTTGCATCCAGAGGCACTTCACTGCTACGGCCTCGCCGCTTCAATTGGGAGGGCGTAAGGGGTGCAGTGTCGTGTTTGGTTCCCATGCAATGCGGACCTATATGCGGTGGAAATCAGCCCTCGGTCAAACATCAGCGGTTGTTTTTGCGGATGTGTCTGCGGCGTATTACTCCACCGTCCGGAGCCTCGCTTCCAAGCCCCCGCGCGACGCCCAGACTGTTTCCCTGCACGGGGCGTCGGACCCGTTGAGCCTCGACTTCCAGCTTGAGCTTCCGTGTGCGATGGAGCAGACCGAGGCGAGTCCTTGGTTGCGGGCTATCACGTCTACTTTGAATGATGGGACGTTTATGTGCCTTCAGGGTGATGATGTGCCTGTTGCCACGAGGAGGGGAACTCGACCAGGCTCCGCGTGGGCCGATCTGACCTTTGGGGTCGTCATGGCCAGGATCCTGAGGCTACGTGATCAGTGCAAATGCGGGGTTCAAGGTGCCTCCACACCGCCTGTGGTTCCCTGGGATGGCCAACGGCACTGGGGCCCCCTGCTTCCTTGCAACTGCAGTGCCTGTCTGAGCGACCTCATTTGGGCTGATGACTTGTCCAGCTGCCTGCAGATTGACCATGCTGCAGAAGCTGCGCGGGCTGTCGTTGTTGAGACAGCCGCGCTTACGGATTCTTTTGAGTCACACGCATTTCAGCTATCCTTTGGGCCCGGTAAAACTGCCGCCCTGATCAGTCCCAAGGGTCCGGGGGCAAAAGCGGCCTGCAGGTGTCTGTTTGGCGGTCGCTCCGCGCTCTGCATCCTGCGTGAGCACAGCGGTGCTGTCTCCCTGCCGCTTATCAGTACCTATAAGCATTTGGGTGTTCTGCAGACTCGCGAAGGTAAGATCCGGTGCGAGATCCGCGCGAGGTGCGCCGCTGCTTGGGCCTCCTTCCGCGATGGCCGCACCCGTGTCTTCCGGTGCCGTCGCCTGTCTGTGACCCGACGCGGGGCGCTCCTGCGTGTGCTGGTCCTAAGCAAACTCACCTTTGGTGCTGGGGCGTGGCCGCCTTTATCGACAGGGGATAAAAAGGCCTTTTCTGGAGCCGTTTTTTCGCTGTACAGGGCTACTCTAGGGCTGCGCCATGACGCTGATCAGCATGTTACTGTGGAGGTTGCGTGTGCCCTGCAAGGGTTGCCTGACTATGCCACCCTGCTGCGTCTTGAGCAGTTAAGATATCTCAAGCTGCTGTGCTGTGAAGCGCCTGATGCGCTGTGGGCCCTGCTCCGGCAGGATGATCAATACTTGGAGCTTCTGCGGGAGGCTTTGGACTGGCTCTTTGCACGCGTGCAGGCCACGTGTAGCTTGCAGCACCCGCGCGAGCATGTGGAAGACTGGGTTGCGGTCATGCGGACCCGGCCCAATGTGTACAAGGGCATGGTCAAGAGCCGGGGGCTTGGAGCAGTGTCGACTTGTTTGTTGGGCTGCACTGCAGTCTTTGCACCGGTTGCTGGCTCAGCACAGCCGCGGGGAGGACCTGCAAGATGTGCGCGTCGGAGGTCCCTTCGTAGAGGCCTGCTTAATCTGCCGCAAGGGCTTTGAGAGCAGAGCGGCGTGGGCCATGCATTCGTCAAAGAAGCACGGATACAGAATCGCTGCTTCTCTCCTTGTAGGGGGCTCTGGTAAGTCCCAGTGCGAGGGCTGCGGCAAGCAATTTGCCAATGCGGGCCGGCTGCGCCGGCATCTGCTTCACGCCACTGACTGCCGGAAAGGATGGGGGACCTTCCAGCCTGCAGAGCAGGGTGCCCCTGTAGTGCCTCATGTTGCCGCGCCTCCTGTTGCGGTCCCAGGGTCTTTTGCGGTGCCTGCAGAGGCCGTGGATCCGGCTTGCTACAGCCGAGGTTTGTTGCAGGCCCTCCGGGATCTCACGGAGCCAACTCCGGAGCGCGTGTGGGAAGCCGTCGTTGATTTTGTGGAGCCGTTGGCAGTGCTGAAGGAAACCCTTCAGATGTGGTTACGGCAATGTGGCCAGCAGGCCGGTGTGCCCGAAGCTGTAGAGGACGTGACCTTGATGTTAGATCCTGACCTCTGCTGCGATAGCTACTGTTGGGCTAAGTCCCCTGCACCTGTCGCGGAAAGCTGCTTGGATCTGCCGGGTCCCTTGCGCTCGACCTTTCCTTTCATCATCTCGGGACCTCCCTCAGCCTTCCACCTCGATTCACCGCCGTGCCCGGCTTTCAATTACCCGTTCGTCGGAGGGGCTCCTTTGTCGGCTGCGCAGCGGCAGACTACCTATGTCGAGGCTGCCTGCGAGGTCATCGGCGCTATGGTCCGGCAAGCTGCTAGTTCCCGTGTCACCCTGTTCGCCTCCAATAAGGCGCTTGCCTCGATTGAGCCGGCCCCTACCTGGCTGCTCTCGGCAGGCTTTGTATTGGGAGAGGGCGGGATTTCGAGCCCACCTGAATAGTTTCACTTTTGAATTCATTTTCTTGCTATAGGCGCGACTTACGGTCTCTAAGCCTGCGGAATGAAAAAAAAATGTATTTATGTATGTATGTATGTACGAATCATGGAGGTGGGTAGGTGCACACACATATGTCACATACATATGATGATACATGTGTGTTTTGTTTTACGTGTATAGGGGTGTTGTGTATACATGCATAAGTGTATCTGTGTACACATGTGTATATATGAGTACATATGCGTGCATGTTTTTGAATGTACACACACATACCTATATGTATATGTATGTATGTATGTATGTATGTATATATTTTTCTCTATATTACACAGCCAATATACTTGCAAGTCAAAGGCCGAGCAGGCTGATTGGCAGCGCCGCGTCAATGAGCTGGGCCCTTAGCATGAGCATGGGGGCGCTAAGGGGCTGAGAGGGATGTCTTCTGTGGTTCAACGGCCTGCTCCGTCGTGGCAGCGGGTTTTCGTCGCTACGGAGTTGTCAGGCTGCGGGCTGGTCCTCCGGCACAAGAGGACGAGGTGCCCGCAAGCCAAACTTACAGGTGTGATTACAGTCGATGCGCGGCTGTCGTGGGTTGCGAAGAAGGCTGCAAAGGTCGAGGAGGAGGAGGAAGCGGCTGGGCGCACATTCTTCCTTTCAGAGCACAGGGCACTTTCTCTGTGTCTTGGAATTTCCGGGTCCAAGGTCCAGCCAACCCTCCGTGATGGCCTTAACAGCCTTAACAGCAGCTGCTGACTTTGCACATAGAACTGCAGAGACGCGAACACGTCTCAGAATTGTCCGATAGGTGTAGATCTGAGATCTGCACGGCCCCAGTGGAACAAGCTCTCGCCCGGATCCTACAGTCCGTCATGAGACTGGCAGTCTTTGCTTGCTTGTATCATCCTCTCGGGCTAAACGAATTGAAACGACTGCACGCAATTGCCGCACTCATCTGAGCAAACGTAAGGAAAGTGGTGCGCGCGCAAGCTGCCTGGAAATCGGCAAAAGCTTTCACCGAGTAGAGAGGTTTCCCGGCCTGCCGCTGTCTTATACTTTTTCGGTAGGCCAGTGACCAGCGACGTCAGCTGTAGCTCTTTGCACCCTCATTCCAAAGTTTGCATGAGGGACGGAGGGCACGTGCTGCATGTCAGCGCCGTGCTCCACCGGAATGCCAAAACGGCTGGGCTAATGAATAGAGTGGCTATGCTTGGTAACAGTGACAAATGTCCTAGTTGCTGGGACAGTGTAAAGCACTGTGCCTCTGCTCCACCCAACTAGCATTTTCAACGAACGATAGAATCGCAAAGTGCGTGAAAAGGGTAAGCAGGTGTAAACTTTGCGCTGTTTGCCTCGCCTGTTACTATCAGATGCTACGGCCAGGCAGCGTAACAGGGCCGCCAAAGCGCTGGTCAGCGAGCATGCCGGCACCATCACCTGCCGGAAGCTCGAAGAATTCGAAGGCCCTTGGAGGCGACACTAATATGATTACTATAATAGTATTATTATAGTATTGTAATAGTATTATCATAGTATTATTATAACCTCAGAACTCTGCAAAGCCGAGGTCGCTGTCAGAAGTGCGCGGAGGCTCGAGTTGGGACTCCTCTCTGTGAAGTTTTTCTTTGTGTGCAGCATGCCGGCCTTCTAGCTCGGGCTCAATCGGGCTGATGTTGCAAAGAGAGCAGGAGTCCGGAAGAGTTTTCAGAGTGTATCAGCATTTCCAACTCTCGGATCAGCCGAAGACAGCACAATCGAGGTTGTTACCAAGCAGACTTCAGACGCGATGTCGCTTGGAGCCTCCGCTTCCTCAGTATCTGCGGCCAAAGCGGCCTTGCGGAAGCAGGCCAGGGATGTGGGCCATCAGGACTTAGGACTTCCAAAGTGGGTCCAAGTCTGTGAAAAGCACCTCCCACCTCCCATCCCTGGCGTCTGTCTGAGCTGCAGCAGCTGCAGGTTCGCGCGAGCCTGAAGATCCTGGATGATGCTGAACTGAATCGCCAAAGTGAGGTGCGAGGCTGCGAGGAGTCACGGTGCACACGGCCACTTCTGTGTCGGTAGATCTCTTCGCGTGCACCTTGGTCAGGCCGTTTGCGAACGACTGGTTCGCAGCAGCATCTTCACGGCGAGTCAGAGGATTGGCATCTTTCTTGCGATGCCCATGGGAGAGCTTCGGACGGGGCCCATATTGCGGCAAGCCTATTCCAGCGGAAAGCAGGTGTTCTGCCCGCGGGTGATGGGCGATGGCTGGATGGAGTTCTTTGAGGTGAAGAGTTTGGAGGAAGCCGGTTCTCTGCCGCTGTCGAAGTGGAAGATACCGGAGCCTCCGGAGGATTTTCCCAAAGTGGAGCCATGGGATTTGGATCTTCTGCTGGTCCCGGCCGTGGCTTTGGACCTGAGTCGAAGGCGCTGTGGTCAGGGCATGGGCTTCTATGATCGCTATGTGCAGCGAGCTAAACAGCGACCGGACGGAAGCCGGCCTCTGAGAACGATTGGGCTTGGACTTCTGCAACAAAGACAGGAGGAAGTGCCCTGTGAGTCGCATGACGAGCTGCTTGACGCAGTCGTCTTTCCCGATTGCGATGTTTTCCCCACGGAATGCGCTGGGCCAGCTCCAGGGAGACCATAGCTCGAGAAAAAAGCCCGAGGATGCGTTGCTATGTGGCTGCTGTGAAGTCGGCTCTCGTAAGCAGGAGAGTTTGCCGTGCTTAGACTTGGAAGGCAGCCAGGGCACGTGCTGGCCCAGCAGTAAGTCCTGCCACGCACCAAGAGCCCGAAGTAGCTCTTTCACATGGTTGTCAATATTAGGGTCCTTTTTCGGGTCCTTATTATAATCCGGCACCTAATATTTAGCCCACATGGTCTCTTTGTGCCACCTTGGCACTTCTTGACCTTCAAGGATTGGCCTTTGCCTCCTGTGAGCAAGTCATCGAGCAGTGCCTGACTTAGCGTCTCCTTGCATCATCTTACTATCAATACTAATATTCATATTGGCATTAGTATTAGTATTCGTATTAGCACCAGTATTCGTGTTAGTATTAGTATGCGTATTCGTATTCGCATTAGTATGAATACTCATATCGAGCATGCCTCCGCCTTCCTAATGCACCTGCTCGGCGCCAGATCACGTGTTGTGTCCGGCTCTCCAGATGAAGAATTCGACCACCCACCGAACCATTAATGGCCTTGCCACCCCTGAAGCTGCCTGAAACTCGTGTTGTGTCAGGCTTCCCTAGAATCTGTCACCAAGTTTTCCACAAGCCACGGACAGCCTTTGTAAGGTGCCCCGTTTTCCTCATTTCCTTTTGGATGTCGTGCAAGCTGATCCGCATGCGTGGTTATCCATGCATTGCTTTTCCCTCTTGAGGCACTTTGGACGTTTGGCCAACAATGGCACCTCAGGCTTCTGTGATTTGTTAGTTCGCTTTCGTGCTTGGATGTCATCGCATGTTGTACGTCCATCGGTGAGAGGCCCGCCTTCAGCCTAGCAGCCTGCCTGGCAAAAGGCCCGCTTCTTTTCACAGCCGTGGCTCTGATGATTCGCTCGGATGTGCTTTGCTGGAGGCCGCAGATGCGTGCTCGGGGTGCTGAGGTGGGTTGATATGGGCTGATGCTCGCTTTTTACGCGGCCATCCCCTGTCTTCACTTCTTATTCTTTAGGCAGGGAATGCGGATCAACGTCCTCTTTCACCGGATGGCGGAGTGCAGGCGCAACCCTGATGCACGCTTCTTGGGGACTCCAGAAGTGCCCTGGCCAGACCGTGAAACGTGACTACACTTGGCTTCTTCGGGCTGCTTGGCTAGAACTCGATCTTGCTCTGCCCCACACTTGCTGGCAAAGGCTTTCTTCTGGTTCACTGGTCATTGCTGAGGTCATTTCAGAAATCGTTCCCAGTGAAGGTTAGGGCATTGGCATCTCCACCGCTGGCTGCTTCCGGAAATGTGACTCTGCCAGGAGGGGGAATTCCTGGCACGGTGAGCTACGATGGTACTTGGGTGCCAGACCCTGCTTCTTTACAAGGCCCAAAGCAGTGCCCAGCTCCCCTCCAAGCTTTTGAGCTCCTTTTTGTCGGCAGGGAAGCTGGGCATCATGTTGCCAGACACAGTCATCTTGGAGAAGGGGAAGCCCAAGAGGAGGCAGCAAAAAGCATGGTTGTGGTGATTGAGTAGGCAAGACCGTGAGAAGTGCTAACTTAAACCAGAACCGGCACCGAATTATATGCACCGACAGTTTGATGAGTACTCCGCCATCTGCAAATCTCGGTGTTACAGCTAAGTTGCGAAGAAATCAAAAGGAGGCTGCTTTCCCGGAGGTACCACATCGATCCCGCGGGCCGGATTCAGGCGGCGCCCTAAGCTTATTCATCACTGTAGCAACTACTGTATGGCGTCTAGTCTAGTCTATGCAGCACTCTGGTAGCCTCTGGTGACTCATGGTGCGTTTTTGTTGATTTCTTGCTCATGTCCGGAGTCTTGCATGCAAGAATCTGTTGGTTCGTTATTCCCTGAAGAGAGCTTGCGCTGTGGGAGCCACGCCATGGGATTCGATTCAACCCTCTGGGTTCTCATTGCTATTTTTTCTCTTTTTCTCTTCGTTCAATTTTCTCTCGGCTGCCGAGGGCTTTTTAGTCACGTGCGGTGGCGCCACTGCGGCCGCGGCTCCCTCACTCCTTTCTGAGTTTTGTCTCTCCAATCTGCTGTAAGCCTGATTTGTATCCTTGCACATCCGTCTTTGCAGACAGGAGCGTTTTGCATGTCAGAGTTTGCCAGCAGAAGAAACTCACTCCTCCGAGCTCTGCACATCAGAAGAGTGCCCCGTGACATTTGAAGACTGCGTGCTGCTTTAAGAAGCTCTGCCTTGTATCCTAGGCTGGACTACGAGTACCAAAGGTGTATATGATGACTAAGGGCGCACTGCTGATTCCAACTCCATTGAACCACAAATCCTTCTGTCCAGTTCCCTGAACCCGTTATGTGCGGTCGTGGAGTCGGTTCGAAGGTGACCCGGATGAAGACCTCAGCCGAGCTCCTGCGGGTTTTGCGTGACTTTGTCCGGAAGGCTCCGCGGTTTGTGTGCTGCGGGCAGACAGTGATAGGCGGTGTCTGCGGGCAAGCTAAGGCCATCAAGCCAAGGGAGCCCGCAAGCACGAACCCTGGGCTGCTTGGATTTTTTCCATGTCGCGATGCGGGCCTGTCCAGGCCGTCAAGAGAGCAAAGATAGCAAGGCCGCCCTCATCTTGGTGTCTCCTCACATGTTGGGTCAATGTGCACAAAGAACAGGCTTTGGGCGGCAGCCGATCTGAAGGTTCCCTGCAGGCCTGCGCTGGACTCTCGCCTGGCAGTAGGGATGGCGTTGGTGGCACCTCCCTTCCAGGCTGTCGCGGGCATATCTTCAACTGGTTGGCAGCTTGGGTCTGGGTGCTTTCCATCGTACACTGACCTTCAGAGACGATATCTTGAGGGATGGCCATGGCCTCAACCCTGGACAGTCGGACATCCAGCGCAGGCCCGCGACTTACGAGTTTCAGCAGGGAATCGGCAGCTGTCTGCGATCTAACTGAGGGCATGCTGGTGTCTTCTCTCCCTGCATGTCTCTCCACTTGTGCCATGCAGTATTCCGCGGGTCGTGGAGTTGTCTGTCTGTGCTCAAGCGCTTGACCGCTTGACATCCGACCAGCAAATTCGCTCTCACACCTGTTTTCTTGATTGTGCATGCTTGTAATCTCGCAGTGTGGCAGCTGCTAGTTGCAGACAGCTTGACAACAATCCAAGCAGCGCGACACGTGCGGGGTCTTCCTTTCCAGGGCTGCTTGCCTCAGGGCTCGCATGGTCAGTCAATCAAGGCCCCCCATCAGTTCCAATTCCACAGATCGAGGCCACGGATTCGTGTGTGCTGCCATTCTGTTTTTGGGCGTGTCAGCTCTTTCCTGGTGGCGGCAGGTTGCCGTGCTCTGCTACGACGACGGGCTGTCTCGGCTGATGATGCTCGCTGAGGTCTCCCTGGTTTCCGGCGTGTGTGGGCATGTCTTGTTGGCTCTCCAGCAGGCCGTGAGCCAAATCAGAGGTGCCAGCAAGTTGCCGCGGGAGCTTCCTGCTCAGTCGTTCCACACCGCTAGTCTCCAGCCTCGGTTAAGAGAGCTCCTGGTTTCGTTTCTCTCCTGTTTGGCGGCATGGCCAGGTTCTGGCAGCATATCCACGTTCTTCAAGTGCAAGATCTCAGCCGATACTCGTAGCTGTGGAGCTGCAGCCAAGTGAAGTTTGAGTCGCCATGCATCTTGCAGGGTGAGACCCGGTGCCGCTGCTTTCTGCCCAGACCTGCTGTTGGTGCTACGCAGAAATGGACCGAACAAAGCGAAGCACATGGCTGGGACAGAATAGCTATCGTCACAAGACTGGTCTTCTATGTACAGGAAGCCAGATCAATACAAGTCTGGAAAAACTCACATCTCTTCCTTCTCACCTGGCGCCACAATGCCGATCAAGAAGGTGCGCCACGTAGCCTGCCGAAGTGTTCATGCAAGGCACCCGTATAGCAAGATGAGTTCTGACTCCCACTGACAGGACGGCAAACTGGCCAGGACCCCTTTGGATGTTCAGAGCCAGGTCCTCAGAATTTTCTGGGAGCTTTGATGTTATCATCATCAGATCTCATCTCGATAGTTGAGTCATGGGGGCCCTTTGGGGGGGTAGGGGCCTTAATGCCCATAATAAGGACCTAATAAGGCCTATTTAAGGAAGTACAGCCCCCTACTCTCCCCCTTTCCCCCCCCCCCCACCCAAACATTCCCTATGACTGAGGAAGTTGTACGGATTGCTGTTGCATTCTGATCTTTGCTGCAGCGCCCGGCTCTCGGTTCGGAATGCTCTTGCAGTTCTGTGGACACATGGGAGTTTCCGAAAATAGGGGACCCTGACCCTATAGTATACTATAGTACCTTGAAAAAATGTAGGGTCCTTATTATAAGGACCCCGAGATAAGATACCCCAATTTTCGGAAACCCCCGCATGGTTGAAGGGGTGAGAGCTGTCAGCATGAGCTGCATTCAGGTTGTTTGGGTTGGGCGCCTGCATCTATATTGCCTACGAAAAGGGTGACATCACGCGTAGGGCCCTCGAAGGAATATGCTGCACGTTGTGTTTTTCCCCTTTCTTTACACCCTAAACCCTAAACTTCAGGGCTGGAGTCCTTGCCGGACTACCAGGGAACCCAGTGTGTGGGGTCGGCGCCCTGGTAGAACTCTCCGACGGATGCCCTGTATTATTGACGTCCTGGCACCGTCGAGGAAGTTCATCTTCTTTCCACAAGATGAGGGCGGATTGAACTTGCATAAACAAGTCTGCCTGGGACTTGGTTCGGACGGAAAGCAGCAGCTCGGCCCTCTTCTCTTGCTTCCGTTGAGGTGTGGATGCCTGCCCGACGGCCAACGAGCCAGTGACGACGATCCTGAAGCCGTTCGAAACAGTGGCTCATCTCGACGGGGAGTTGATGCCGCCCTTGTAAAACACACGTGAACATGGTAACATGCTTGAATGATGAAAGTCCCGGCCGGCACTTCGAGGCGAGGAGGCTTCAAGGTGGCCTCGTAAGCGCCACCCAGGCAAAGCGCTGCCTGACTCCGGGACTCCGGGACGTCAGAGCTCAGCTGGGTTCTCGTTAAGGAATGTAATTTAAGTTACCATAATAGGGATCTATAGTAAATAATATGGTTCCCTTATTACGGTAACTTAAACTAAACCCCTTAACAAGAACCCAGTCAGCGGAGGGGAGAGGGGCCCAGGGAAGCTCGCAGCCAGGGAGCCGGCATCGCCGAGACCGACAGCCTTCTCTTCGGATCAAACCCATCGCCCCAGGCCTCTGCAGCAGTTCTGCGAAGTCGGAAGATCCGAAGATCCGTGCGCTTTTCGGCGATCAGGTCCTGACGACAACTGTGGGGGTCGGCGGAGGGATGGAGCCGACACCGGAGCCGGCTACACCCGCTGCCCCGGCTGCGCCAATGCTCCAGGAAACCACCGTAGCAGTGAGCTCAGAGACTCGAGTCTCGCGCGAGAGCACATGGCCCCTGGCGCCCTGGGCTCCAGGTCACGACCATGGCCCCCGCGCAGGGGCAGGTACCGAAAATCTGTGCAGATCCACCAGTGGACCAGTCGGCTGTCCTGGCAGGTCCGGCTCCAGGGTTATCCCTCCGTGCCGGTTGCGAACGTCTTGTGCTTTCCGAAGGTCGGTCTTGGCCCCGGAACGGCCTGGGCTTGGGCTTGGCGTATCGGCATATCGCAAGCGAGCGAGACATTTTGTCCGCGCTAAGGTGAGTTCCAGGGACAAGTCATGGGCATCGCAGGCGGCAGCTCCCATTGTCAGGGCGCAGACCCACATCATGCGAGTCAGGAAGCAACGAGTTCTTCGAGATAGCTCTGGACATCAACAGTCTTACGTCGTGCGATGCCTAGTTGACCCATCTGCAATTCTGAAGAGAGAACAGAAAGATATCCGTTAGGTGGATAGATGTTGCAGAACTTCCAAGTACCTGCAGACAACGATGAGTGTCCAAGGAACGCTGAAGTGCTGTGGATGGCCGTCGCACTGCTTTGGCCTAAATTGAATCACAGCCTAAAGCTCATCCTTTGATTGTGCTTGATGTTTCAGGGCGGTCATCATAGCTTTCATCTTCCTCTGCCTGGCTGCTTGACTCAAAGGTCAGCGGTAACTTGAGATATCACGAATATCCCGCAATTCCAGGTTGAATACCTGGGTCTGTTCTTGATGCGGCTGTCTGTTGCTTTCGTGCCAGAGACTCGGTCGGATGGGTCGCTATGGAGAACTTTTCGCAAGACGACACGCTTCCACATTCCACTCGTGTTTGAGGGTCACGGCTCCGGCAGCAATTGGCGTCTATTTCCTCGCCTTGCCCAGAGCCAAGCATGGTGAAGTGTCATGGATCCGACAAGACAGCAGATTCGCCTCCAAGGTGGTATCAAGATGAGACTTCCCCTATTGCGTCACAGAGCCTCTCCGACAATGGATCCCGAATGGGCTTGCTCAGCGATGTCTCAGCTGTTTAAGCACATGCATGGCCAAGGATCGCAACGATGAGTCAAGGCTACATCGCTGATGCCTGATGCCAAGACACAGCATGAATCCATAGCATTCCCAGGTACGCTTCGGCAACTTCTGCTAGCGCCGAGTCAGGACCAGGCACTTCTGGTTGCTGGGACTTTCGGCGTGGGTGTGTGAGGAGCCCAGACGCCTCTGCACAGGGATTGTATACGTATGTGGACAGAGCATGTAGATATCGGTAAGTATACTGCGCCGTCTTCCGCTCCTGCTGCTGCCGCTAATGCTGCTTCTGCTGATGCTGCTGCTGCCACTGCTGCTGCCACTGCTGCCGCTGCTACTATTACTGCTGCCAGTACTTTTTCAGTATCGCTACTACGACCACCACTGTCACCACCACCATCGCTGCCACTGGCACTGCCACCGCCACCACTACGACCACTGTCTAGTCACTACCTACCCCCTACCACCACCACTACCACTACCGCTCCCGCTACCGCCACTGCCGCAACGACTGAAACTACAACTACGACTACTGCTGCTCCATTACCAACAACGCAAGCAACAGGATTGTAACAAAAACACTGCCAATGGTTCTTGTCTTAACACCAGCAACATCTCGGTAACACTTAGACTTGCGCTTCACAATGCATTCGCATTAGTTTCGGGCCTGCTCTGAGGTCGATCATCTTCGGCCTTCTGGCGTGCTTTCAGTACTCCTCGCTTATGAAGGCCTGAACTTGCTGTAGGACGAGAGCACGGACATAGCGTGTGCCAACATCTTCTCCGGATTTCTCTTCTTAGTTTGAGTTTGAGTCTAATGGCTGCCATTCCCTCTGCTGCTTCTGCTGTTGTTGTTCGTTTTGCTGCTTCCACCACCACCACCACCATCACCACCACCACCACCACCACCACCACCACGACTCCTACTCCTACTCCCACCCCTGCTCCTACTCCTACTCCTACTCCTACTCCCGCTCCCGCTCCGGCTCCTGCTCCGGCTCCTGCTCCTACTCCTACTCCTCCTCCTCCTACTCCTACTCTTGCTCCTACTCATACTCCTCCCCCTCCTCCTACTACTACTGTCACTACTGTCACTACTGTCACTACTTCTGCCGCTGTAACTGCTGCTACTGCACTACTACTACTACTACTACTCCTGCTGCTGCTACCCAAATGCCGAAAAAATCCACCACATCCTGACGTCCCTAAAACCATGGTTCCTCGTGCTATGGCTTTGATTTCTCTTTAGATTGTCGCTGCACTGGTTTCCGCATTTCCTACTTTGAAAATGTTGAGTGTTTTTGTGTGCTGCCGATGTTTTCGCAAGCTACAAGGGTCTCCACCTCCCCTAATCCACTACTTAAAGCACAGGTGAGGTGGATCATGGCTTGCAGCGGGGGGAGAGAGAGAGGGGGAGGGGCGGTAGCATACATGCAAAAATGCCTAACTACGTGAACAGACAAATGCATGCATAACTAAACACATAAACATCAAATCCAGAGAATGAAAAACTGCACATATATATATATATAATATGTATATGTATATACACATACACATACACATTTATGTCTGTAGTACAACCCCTCACCAGCCCGGCGTTAAATAAGGTTTCCTATGACGGGCAACATCAAATCTAATCGCGTGTTACGGCGCATACTTGTCTTCAAGGCCTTTGTCCACAGGTCTTAAATCACGTGCAACATCAAATTGAAGGATTATAAAGGCTTCTAGAACTTCAAGTAGTAAGGCCGTCTACGTTGGTGTTGAAAGTAATTGATTTTGAAGGCCCTCAACCGATGCTTGAAGATTCCAGGATTTGCGGGAAGTCTTCATTTTTGATTCCTGTTTGGGTATACTGAGATCACGTCGTTGAGATAGATAAGAAAACCATGTCCAAGCTGAAGGGTTCCGCTGTGATTTACCGGAAATCTTTAATCTTCAGTGTGCGCATTGAAGCAGAGACGTGTCAGATAGACACTTATGCAGACTGCGGATATCAACAGGCCTTCAACTCTTCAATCTTCAAGCTTAGTTGGTCGTCGTCAACATAGCAAGGTACACGGTAGTGCCATTATCTTGGATACTTTGAAGATTGTCGGGAAGGCCTCCTCAAAAAATCTTCAATCTTCCTCCGGGCGTGTAAGCACGATTGTGTGAACGATAGGTAAAGACGCATACAAAGCCCAGAGGTGTGCAAGAAAGGCCTTTAAGCTCAGAACATGTGTGCTACATGATCTAAAAGATATCGGCATCACGATAGTCTTCCACCTAGAACTTTAAGATGGGTGTACTACACGTAACGGTTTCTAAGATCATGATGCATCCCAACGGGCATAATATGAATAGTCAGTTTCTGATGAGCTCAACCTAAGATAGATCTCGCGGAAACAGATTAGGGTTCATGGAAAAGTTCGGACATGGAGAGCGGGGGTTGCAGAGGTTGGTGTCGTAACGGAGGGGGAATATTGTATATTGCAAAGTGGCTTGCACAGACTGGAAAGGCCACTGTTTATAAGGTAGATCCGAATAGCTTGCTGTTTGGACTCCCATGCAGGTTTAGACTAAAGGGTCGAGCAGGGAAGTGGAGTCTTTTTTGGGAGTGGGCCTGGCTAAAGCTTGTAGTTAGGAATACTGCAAGGGAATGAGTAGCTGGATCTCCACAGATCACGTGACGTATCTATCTATATGTGGTGCGTTGACCTTCTGAAGATTGGCACCTGCAGGGAGTATTGGGGGCTTCGCATTCACACCGCTGGAATTTTCGGGAGCTGCAGAAGAAACACGAATGAGGGGTTGTAATGGTTATAGCCAGCTTTCTTTCCGGTCTCATTGCGTGGGCTCAGGATGTACATATCTATCTGTCTATATATACATACATATATGGTTTCTACATATTGACGTGATTTGGATGTGCGTCTCTTAGTCCAGAGTATTGCAGGGTGACGTGGGAGGGTCTGCAAGCCTGGGCAGGCAACAGAAGCTGCGCAGGAGGCCAGACTTGGGCAAGCTTCTGTCAGGGCTCTCGTGTTTCCAGAGAGTCGAAGTCGGAGCAGCCGGATTTTCTTCAGCAGTCCTTGAGGTCAGATTGCGTAAGCATACTGTTGGCTCAGTCTCGATGAGTGATAGTTTGCTTCGATGCCGGGCCGTGGGGAAGCACGAATCGTGAAAGGGCATTTTTGCAAAAAACCATCATCAGTTTTTGGCACCTTGCTTGAAAAAGCAAGCTCATGTTGGCAATTGTAGATCCGCATCGGCTGTTGTCATCTGTGTGGTCTTCTCTGAAGCAGAGATGTTGCGTCGCGCGGAACAGGTTGTGATCGTGCCACAGTCCTGTATTGCCGTGGGAAACTGCATCCACTCATTTTGATGCATTAATGTTTGGATCGAGTAGGCAACGTTTTCTCGGCAACTTGAAATTCAACGGGCAGTCTGAATCAAAGGAAGTGTACATACTGGTCATGGCAGTACCAGGACGGCATCATGCTATCCGCTATCCTGAAACAGAGCCGAATACGACTTGCCGCCTAGCCCTCACATCTGTTCAAAGGTACCGGATGAAGGATTTGGGGCAGCGCCCAAAGACGTCAGTAAATTTTCATACTGTTGAAGGTCATCCGAGCACAAGGAAGAGTAGCACAACAACACGGGAAACCACCCTGTCAATTCGGCGGTTGTGAGAGAAAGCTTTAGGCATGGCAGTTCTACGAAGGGAAAATGCAGACAGTTCTCATGTTGCAGTGGTAGCACGAAGCTTCGTCATGACCTAAGCTGCAACGAGACTGGCAGAAGCGAATGTGATATGACAGCCGCAGGCAACCAATTAACAAGATAGTGCTGCAGAGCGGAACGCAATACAACAAGACAAGAGCATGAGCATCGTGGCTACAGCAACTGCAATACAAGAAGCATGTCAGTAGAAACATCTGTTGCACAAAAACACCAGACTGATGCTTCAAGAACCGCTGTTTGTCAGACGCGTAAGAGCAGGGGCGAGTGCGAAACGCAGTCAGAAACAATTTTCATTGCAGCTTCGTTCGCCGGAAGTGCAATACAAGTAGATACGCTCACAGCAGACTTAGGCTGCCCGCAGCAGCAAATCTTGAACAGGCGGGAGGTTAGAGGCGGTACGCTGCGTCTTCGAACAGCAGGGCAGCCGTGATGTCCGTAACAAAGTCCGCCCGCTGCGTCGGCAGCCGCACGAGTAGGACTTCTGCAAACAGTTGACGACTTGTTGATGGAACAGGGGCCATCTGCCAGCAGTTGCGCTGAACATGGCTTTGTCCTGGATTCTCTTCTTGACATGTCCAGCGGTGATAGTGACTCTGCGCCCGTTCGCAAATTCGTACCAGCGAGACTGCTGTCAGAATGCTGGTGTAGGCTGCAGACTGCATCATGACAATGCCGACCCTGTTGGCCGAGCCCGTCCTGAGCTTGATCTTGAAGGCCATCCCCAAGCCCTGTAAACCTGTAACCCTCCTGTCTGGGAGTCATGCATGCATGAAGGCCCATCTTAGCCAAACGAAGCTGCAGGTACCGTTCATCGTTGGCGGGGTGGTTGCCAGCTGAGAACGATTCGGAGACGAAGGGGTAAACTGCCATTTTGCAGCGCTCGAAGGTCTTGATCCTCGTGCTCGTGACATCTGGAGACTATCAGTCTGTGGATCTGACAAAACCTTCCAGCCTCTTCAATCCAGCCCACCACCAAGCAAGGCCCTGCGAGGCCACAGCGGCATTCCACCTGCCGTTCCTTCGCCATGAGAGCTTTCAACCGAGGATGACCTCGCATTGACCAGTGCAGTCTACGCGACTTTCATGTTCCTCTGGGTCTGTGCCTGAGCTGTGTGGGACGCTCGTGTTTTTGCTGCTCTTGGAGCTCCTTGGATCGCTTCTAAGCTCATGGAGCTCCTGCACTACATCTCAGTTTTCGTGGTGGTGCCGGGCTGAGCATGAGTGGTGAGTCTCAAGAGAGGAGCTCCTAGGCTAGAGCCATTCAGTTTCCAGCTTGTGAACCCGTGACTCCCGTGACCTGCTTGGCTGTGCATCACGCTGAGGTCTACACTGCAGAGACCTGGTACTTCAAGCACTATGGAACTTCGTCGGCTTCTCAGCTGCCTTTCAAAGTCCAAGTTGCAGCCGGTGAAGTAAGAGGCGCACCAACTTTTGTGGCACCTGTGGGCCGGCCGTGATGCTTCAAGGCCGTCGGAGTGTTGGGTCATGCTCCGAAGCTGATTCTCTGTCCGCTCTGCAGCCTACTGCGCGGCTGTCACCTCCCACCTGGGCTCCCTGATCTTTGCATCTTTCCTGATGGTGACTCTGCGGATAGTGCCCCGCACCCAGAATTGGCCCTTGCAAGGTTCAGCATATCATGATTAGCGTTCCTTTTTGGAAAACAGCTGTGCGAGAGTTGTGCGCACAAGCCTATATGTGCGATCCTGCTTTCAAGTCAACCTACCAGCGCAGACTGCATACATCCTTCCAAGTGTGGCTTCTTAGGCGTTGGATCGTGAAGGCCTTTCTCAGTGCGCAGGTCCCGATTGTGACACCGATTGTCTCTTCAGTGCAGCGGCCGTCCGATGTGTTGAGCCTCCGCCTGCGCCAGGAAGGGTTGAGCACAAACCCGGTCACGAGCTGCATTGCCGAGGACTTCCGGTGCACCACGTCAATCGCATTGTGAGCGAGTTTTGAGTCGAAGTGCAATCATCCGCCAAATACCGGGTCTCAAGAATTTGTATCTACAAGGGTTATTCTGATTCTGATACTCTACAGAAGTTCTAGAAGAGCTATTGGAAGGGTTGTATGAAAAGGGCTGCTATACTATAAGGGTTTAGTATGACGCCAGGCTTTGAGCATCTTTACAGCTGCCTGCCTCGCCTGCGTTCAGCGTATCCTCGACTTGACCAGCCAGGCACCAGCTGGTTGACTCGTTTTCAGAGATGGGTTTTGTTCTTTTCTCTTTGGATTTTGGTGGTTTTGGGTTTTAGGGTTTTGGGAAGTCTTGCTGGGCGCATGCAACATCTCTGCTTTGTTTCACTTCCCTTTCTTGTCTTCCTCTTGTACAGTCAAGCAACCTAATGTACTGAAGCGCTAGGAACTACCCCTCTCACGTCTTCCGTTCCTTTCCCCAGTATTCAACATTACTAGTCACATAGATCTATCCGACTTGTCGCTCCTGCACCACTCCTGATACTAATAAGAGTGAAAATATTTGAGCAGCGCTGTGGCCGCTTGACTGGGGTTGCCATTTTGGGATCCGAGCATGCACGGATTCATCCACGCAGCACAAGGAAGCAGAAGCAATTCTGTATCCAAGTTCTCTCCATTTGTATACTCATAATATCCGTTATGATATCCCTTATAGTATCCCCTAAGGTATCCCCTACAGATACTTACAGTATCCCTTATACTCTCCGTGTACATCCTCTGCCAGAGGAAAGGATGGCCATGCAAACGCTTGGTGCTCCGTAATTATTCGGCAGGGGTAGATATCAAGAGCTCTCTCTCTCTCTCTCTCTCCCTCGCCCTCTCCCATCGCTCTCGCTTGACCCTCGCCCCCCCACCCCACCCTGCCCCCGCCCGCCCCGGCCCCCNCCCCCGAATTCGCCCTCCCTGCCTCCCTCGCTCTCTCTCTCTCTCTCTCTCTCCCTCTCTCTCTCTCTCTCTCTCTCGCTGTCTCTCTTTTTCTCTCTGCACGGACTTTCTCGGCTGCCTCCGGCGCTGACGGCTGAGAGCAGTTCTTCACGGGACGAGCTATGACAACCGCGACCTGAGGCTACGAAGGTACTGTTGTTGGGATTTGTTTGTGGCATTTGTGGGGCTATGGCAGGGCACAAAAGCGAGTCCAAGGTCCGTTCAGCCGAACTTCGCTGCACTTAATTCCCACGTATTGTTGTCACGAGAATGCTGAACGTTTGATGTAGTATTCCCTGATGATTCAGAAAGGTCGCCCTCATGGACATAGCGTACCACGGAGACTCGGGCTTTTGCGGAGCCACCCAGTGGGGGTCTTGGGTGCTTTCAGAGCCAACTTAGCGCTTTAGCGATGATTATGGCGACGGCTACCCGTATTTGCTATGTCAGGCATGCCTTGGAGGTTATCTTCTCCAATCGATCCGCTTGGTTGGCTGTCGAAGGCTGAAACTGGAAATCGTATTCAGTCTCTCCTGCTTGCTCAATTATTCAATTCCTTTTTCTCATCAGGCGTTTGCTTCGTCTTCATTGCGGTGGGAATTGCTGGAATCGGTGCAGGCACTTGTGTGCTTACGTACGCCCGAATCCCAGATCGGAGATGCCATGGCTCAAGACATGGACTCTCCTTTCTTGCACATATTGTCTGATTCCAGCCTGCTGCCAAGATGATCACGGTGTCCGTCACCCGCTACACGGAGTGACTACGTGTGTATGTGTAGACACGTGCGCGATTCGCTGTGGCAGTGGGGCATGAGAAGTGCAGCGCCGCAGGACGTAGAAAGCCCCAATCACGTGTCAGATCCACGCGAGGTGGCTATCGTGCGTCTCTCAGTGCCTGCACACTGTAGATTTGTGCAGCGTTGTTACCATCACCGCAGACGACAGCACTATTCCAGGTCGCTGGCGTCATCGGCGTGTTTCTAGGCTGGACGATGCTTCATCCCTTCATCACTATTGCAGTCACGCTCCCAGTCGAAAAATGTCTGCGTCCTTATGCTTCCCGCACAGCTTTTGCAACAAAGGATACCATGGCATACTGCCATGGCTTCACGGCGTATGAGGAGAAGATGAGTGCTCAGGCCTTTTCAGCTTTCGGAGGCCCTTAGAAACCAGCGCTCACCAGCACTCAAGCAGGCCGACGTTGAAGAAGCCACCTACCAGAACTGCTATGGCTGTTGGACAAAGCCGGCCCGAGAGGTCAGGACCTGCTCGTTCTTAGGAGGAAAGGACTGGCAGAATGTGTCAGGATGGTTTGGATGAAGACGGTGGTGCTACTGGTGATGATGCTGATGCTTCTGGTGTCTCTGCTGTTCTTTATATATGCATGGCGATGACTGTGATGATGGTAGTTTGGTTGGTGTTAAGCTGAAGATGAATTTAATGAAGCTGCAAGTGAGCATGATGAGGCTGATAATGGCAGCAACAGTCATGCTGTTCGTGGCTGTGGTCGTGATGATGGTGAAGAAGACGATGAAGGAGCTGGTGGTGGTGATGATACTGCTGTTGGTTTTGTTAGTGGCATGTGTGCTGGTGAAGAAGGTGATGATGTGCGGCAGACGTTTTCCGAGAGCAGGATACGGGTGGGAATCAGGATCAGGATCGGTACCACGATGCCAATCGCATTGCCTGATATGAGCAGGAGAAGGACAGGACGGGGACGAGGAGGGCATGGGAGGAGGATCACGAATGAGGAGGACGTGGAGGAGCCGGAGCAAGATGACGATGTGACGAAGAGGACGAGGACGGTGATGGTGATCGTGGCTACTGTGAACGTTCCAGTGATGTTGAGAGTTGAGACTCAACAAGTTTTCCGTTGCTGTTGTCAGATGCTGGCGGCAGCGGCAATTTGGATGACGAGGATGTAGATGGTGGTCGTGATGCTGATGTCGATGAAGGTATGTGAACGGTTCTGTTTGACCTCGGCTGGTTGATCTTGACCGGCTGACGTCTTTCTGATGACTGAAGAATGGATGGTGACGGTGGGGCACCCTGAGGATGTCTTCTGAGTAGCTGAGTAGCAGGGAGCGATGGATGAGTCCATAGCAAGCTGCATAACTGAAAATCACTGAAGCTGCTGTTGCGGGTCATTCATAACACGCCGGGGCATGATGTCGGAATGACCTACCATTCGCAGACTGACCTCCTTCTCAAGACGCACAAAAAGGAAGCTCAGGAATGAGCGACGGCTTCTGTAGCTGATTTCTTCCCATCGCACAGACCCGCAGAATTTCTCAGAGCCATCGTGCTATTGAGACTGATTTACTTGAGCAGGTTTATTTGTCTGTGGTTTGGCATGTCTCGGCAAACATGTGCCGTCCTTCAGCCAGCGGGGTCGCATTTTTGGTGCTGTCGAATCTGCGGGTGACGCGTTAAAATACGTGCGCAGCTCGCAGATCGAATTTGCCTAAGTGCAGATGCCCTCATGTCCTGCACCGTGTCTCATCCTTGAGATGCAATCGATGAAGTGTCACCCTGTCAATGCCGTTCTTCTGACCAGTGTATCCTGATCGCATAGGCCAGCAAGCTCTTATGCCTTTATTGCGCGTCGTCCGGTCAGCTGACAAATGTAAGAGTAGCAGGCCGAAGACAGCCTGGATCACGAGCGGTGTCGCAGTCAAAAAGGCAGCTGATGCTGCTGCATTGATGCTTTGCTGCCCGTGCTTCGGTCATGACCTCCCCTAATCCTGCTAGTATCTCTCTGGCCATTTTGCACACATCACGAGTTGGGCCCTAGAAATACCCAGGCCCAAGCATCGCCAGCTCTGGTGTTGAGTTATGGGGCAAGACTCAGTTCATCGTCAGTAACTCTTCAACGTGTCCTGCTTCCTGTCGTATCTTTGCTTCTCTTTCCTTCTTGCCTGAATGGTTTTCAGCGGAGCCTGGCCCTGAAAATGGGCCATTTAGCAGAGTGGTTTGTGCTTCGAGGAAAGATTGGAAACTGCTCGACATGCTGTTGCACTGCACGTTGTAATAAAGCTGCAGCGTACTGCAGCATGGTGTGCGGTAGGTTGTGTTTGCCATAGGATGGGGCAAGGTTTTCTCTCCGCCTGCAGCCCAATAGAGTTGAGGTCAAGTCGTCGTGGTTCGGTTCACTTAATTTGAGCTGTTTCGATGCTCGGGCCCCCCGTCACAGTCCCAGGATTCCGCAGGTTAATTCTGAATGGCACACTGAGGTGCCCATCCAAAGCAGAAAGGCCGGCATACCTACGAGGTGGGTGGAATATGGCGGAATCGGGTCAGCACATGCTTCTCCTGTGGTTGTAGGTACATCACCTACAGCTTTGACATCAACAATGGCGGATTGGACCCCCAGGCGTGGGTCGGAAGCCCCAAGGTTGCCACATGCCTCTTGGTGCTTCTGAGGAGCCCATGCCACTTGGTGGTGGTGCGCGACTTCGACTACGATCTGCAAGTCGCACGGCCGGGTGACAGGGATCTCTTTGTGTGAAGTGGGCTGGACACAGGCATGTCGAATGCTGTACATCGCTGCGTGAAATAGGATTCCGGGGTTTAGAGCTTGCGTCAATGGCTGTGTTCTTGCTGACCTCTGTTTTTTGGCCCAATCTTCTATTTGAGACGGATGCGGCCCTGCACATGCTCCCACATGTAGCGATGCAAGCGGACATGGCCGTCAAATTGGCTGTGGAGGTTCGTGGTGCAGATCATGACCTCAAGGAGATGTACGAAATTTTCGAGGGATCCACTCGGCACGAGGACAAGCCCCCTCCAGTGGCTCCCGACATTCGTGGCGCAGATCATGACCTCAGGGAGATGTACGATATGTTTGAGGGATCCGTGCGGGATGAAATCAGGCTGCTCCATGACTACGTTCGGGTGCAATTCTCAGCACAGGCAGAGCATCTGAGAGAGTTGAGCTGGCAGCTGCGGAAGGGATCTTTGCAGGCCTCCCAGTCGGAGGAAGGACGCCCAAATCCGGAAGACATCGACTTTAGCAGCCTGGACAGGCTTCTGGCCTCTCACGGTTTGGATCTGCATTTCGGGAAGTCTCCTGACATGCGAGCTCCGGACACTCCTCTCGAAGGTGTTGGGCAGCTTTTGGCAGAACATGGCATCGGCATCATCCCGGACAATCCCAAACAGCTAAGGGTTTCAGATAAGAACGTACTTCAAGTACCACTTCAAGAGAGCTCTCCACCGTCTGCGGAGTCTTCGCAGGACCCGCGTATTTCGGAGTCGCACTCCGTTGCAAGCCTGCATTCAGCGCAGCAGCTTGAGCAGCAAGAAGACGGTGAGGGCAAGACTCCGCCCGAAAGTCCGCATGCCCCTAAGCGGGATAGCTCTCGCTTCAGCTTCGTCCGTTCGCAGATGGTTGCGCAGCAGAGGGTTGCCAGAGCTGCCGCCTCTCGCGTGGAGCGTGCCATATCCCTCGCACCGCCTCCGGATGAGAATTTATCGCTACAGGACAGGATCGGGAAGGTGGTTGCGTCAAACCTCTTTGTCTACGGCATCATGGTTCTGATCTTCATCAACCTGCTTATGCTTGGAATTGAGGTGGAAATCTCCGCATCCTTGGGAACAAATGATATCCCCCAATGGTTTGAGATCGTTAACCTGGTGATTGTAGTCATATTTGTTCTGGAAATCACATTGAAGTTCTTCGCGTTTGGTTGCCGAAAATTCTTCCTGGGTCCTGATGGACACTGGAACATGTTCGATTTAGTCATTATCCTATTGTCTGTCCTGGAGACTGCACTGGACGGATGGGCCGCATCACAATCCGCATCACAGGTGGAGTTGAGCCACCTCCGTGTCATGCGCTTCATGCGTTTGGCTCGGACGTTGCGTGGCATCCGAGTCATCCGACTGCTCCGCTATGTCGGCGCCTTGCGAACCCTTGTGTTCTCCATCCTGAACACCATGAAGTCCCTGTTGTGGACTCTGATCCTTCTTTGCTTGTTACTTGGCTGAAATTTGAACGATGATGATTTCCGTGTGAGCTGCAGAGGGACAAGAGTGGCAGCGTACTGTAAGCCACGATGAGAGCTTGTGTTGCGAAGTAGTAGCTGAAGAAGCGTACTGTGTTGTCAATCAAGAAATCCAAGAGGCTCGGCCGGCTTGGCCGGCCAACATTAGGATGTACCGGCACAGACCAGCAGAACCGAACCTAGCCCAATGGCAGGGACATCCGCGAGGTGGACAACCAGGGCGATGCACGGAAAGCATTGGTATTAATCAGCCTCGCGAAACATGACAAGAACGTCCTTTAATGACAGACAAGAGATAGCACGCCCTGACGGTGTGCTAGTGAGAGATGCAAGTAGCAGTGGTAAGCATGCTGACAGTATAGCTGGTGATCCATTCGAGGATGGATGTAACACCATTCGGGGTGGGAGATGAGGAGCCAAATACAAGACTCATAGTAACTGTAGGGCCCAAAGCAGCGCTTTTCTACGGGTCATCTTCGAGCAACCTCTGCTTCTGAAGCCTCATGTTTCCCCAGCACGGACACTGGACCATGCTCGTTAAACACGTCCATAATTGCTACATGAGTTTCTAGCGCACATAGACAATATTGCCGAAGCTGTCTCACCGGCTTCGCGACATCATCGTTCGCTGCGAGCATGCATGTCTTGTTGTCCTGGTGGTTCCATTGCTAAGTTTTGAAGCCTGACACTGGGAGACCTTTGGAACAGCCGAGTGTCGCCGCAGATCCGGAGCAACACTCACTCAGTGATGCTGAAGCGAGCATTTCGGTGCAGACATTCATTCTGCATTACAAGAAGGAAATGACTCATTCGATCACTCGGCCATCAGCTTGCCACAAGGTTCCCAGGAAACGCGTTGCATAATGTACTACGTGCTTCACGGGGTGTGTGGCATCCCTGAACCCATAGGGTTCATGTATGCTTCCGTTGTGGGGTAACATCACGACAAAGTTTGCGCTTAGTGATGTACACGACATGCAGACGTTTTGGAGGTGGTTAGGTTTCAATCGCAATTTTGAAGCACGAGCGTGCCCGAAAAAAAACTGAATGTTAAGTTGTCTTTTTCTCGCGCTGCACCTGCATGTGCCCTGCGGCTGCCCTGGCGGCAGCTTTGGCAACGCTGCCGGAGATTAGTCCGGTGGCACAATGTGGATGCAGCGGCTTGGGCGGCCTTCACTGCACAGGTTGGGGAGCCGACGGACGACCACCGCTTGCTTGCGGCCCTGCCGGTGAACATAGTGGGGCCGTGGTGGAGAATGCGCAAGAGGCCACAGGGGAGTTCCTGACGGTGATGCAGGCTTCGCAGGTGAGGCAAGTTTACAAGCTGGCGAGGAGCAAGGCCTAGGTTGCTGCGGGGACATTGTGGGAGGACTGCGTGGAAGTTCCAATGTGGGGCTCGACTCCGGTGCCTACGATGACTGCGGCGACCTCGGCTTCTACAGCGGCTTCCTCCGCCACCCCGGGGAAAAGAAGCTAAAGATGAACAACATCCTGGACCATGGGGACCACTCCGAGTCCACCTTGGACGACACGACGGACACGACGATGGCCGACGAAAGGTATGTTGGCCTTATGTGTGGCCCTCGTACTCCAGAACAAGAACCAACGGCGCAGCAACTATCGGCAATGAAGAGGCGGGTGGAAATACGTCAGCTCTCGCCCGATGCCGACTTCGCCGTGTGGGTGCCGTTCGCGAAGAAGAATGTGAAGGCCCTTTCAGTGAAGGCACTCAATTCAAAGATGTGGACAATGCAGCAGGACAACAGCTTCGCGGCAAAGGACCTGACGGCCCCCCGGACTAGGAGTTCATCGAGAAAAGGTGACGAAACATTACGTGAGGGCTTGGCACTGAGTGGCCGCGGCGGACGACCGAGCGAGGTCGGAGCAACTTCGCCGGTTGAAACAGAAGGTGCAGGCGAAGATGGCCACGGGAGGCCAGCCTCCGGATGGGTGGAGCACGTCGAGGCCCTCGACATCACTCATGAATCTGCTCCTTCACGACTAGCGTTTCTGGCAGGAGCAGCTGCGCCAACCCGCTCTCACGTGGATGGCTCGGGGCATGAAGGGTCGGCCTTTGTGACCAACGGAGCTCTACATGGACGAGGTCCCGCCCGCGGCCGCGGAGGGCGCGAAGGAAGTCATGAAAGGGAGACGGGATGCCAGAAAGAGGAAGAGACAATTGGACCGGGAAAAGCTCAAGCGCAAGCCTCACTTTGCCAGATCCTGCACCAGTTGAGTCACCAATGGAGGTTGCAGCCTCAGACCCTGTCACCGGAGACCGGCACTCCAATTGTACTTAGGCAGGACGAAGAGCTGCTGAGTGAAGTTGCCAAGCGTGTGCAGGAGGCTGCAGGCGCAGAGTCAAGTGGCCATGCATCCGAGTACCGTCGGATTGCCAGGGTTGGTGCTGAATGGTATCCAATCAACGATGAGCAAAGCGCTTGAAGATGAGAAGTGTCTGTGGTTCGATGCCATTCCACAAGTCGAAGGTCACGAAGGGACGGCGCTGTGTTTCGCCGGCAGCCAACGGAAACATCAAAGCCCATGGGTCGTGGAAGGACGGTTTAGAAACTTACCGGGCACTCTGCGCGGCGCTCGGGGGAATTGTTCTACATTAGGTCCGGCTACGCTCTGGAGCAGGTCAAATTCTTGGAGCGCTGGAAGTCCGATGTGAACTTGGAGTATGCAGCAAAGGCCTTGGAGGAAAGGCCGGCGCTCGACGACCCCAAGAAAACGAAAGGAAAGAGGAAGTCCGAGGAGGCGATCGTGGACCGTGCGGTCACGTTGGACGAGCACCCGCAGCTCGTCAAGGAACTTAAAAAGAGGCCACGAGGCGTTCAAAGAAAGACTGAAGGAGAACTTCGACCAGTTCATGGAAACATCGGAAATGGCTCCACTCTTGCCGGCGAGAACCCGATCTTGCAGGCCACGGCTCGAAAAAGGATATGCAGCGCCTACAGCAGGTTGATTCACGACATTGACCCGTTCTTCGAGAAGGAAACGCCGCACTTATGGAAGACCAAATGTGACTGGCCATTTGGAGTCTCCAACTTCAACTACGTGTCCGACCCGGTGCCGCCAACGACGTGCAAGAAATGCCGTGCGCGCTGCAACGAGGCAAAAGGTAGCACGGCAGGGAACGTCAAAGTGCTCTGCTTTTCGATGCTTGAGAAGACGTTGCACGAGATGTTTCACCAGCCAGCATGAAAAAATGTACCTCACGGAGGTTGGCAGCTTGTCCCAAACTCGAAACGAAATCGTCCGGGAAGGGGGGCCTTTGAGGTATGCCGTTGAGCTTTTTGCTTGACTGCGTGATCCAAGCATCTATGGGCTAATCTATGGCTGTGTAGATTGGAACGGGTTACGGTATTTAGCGGCGACCAGTCACTGGTTTGTGATTCTGTGCCGTGCCACACGCTTTTTGGACAGTTTTCCACATCAAGCTGTGCTTGCAGGCTATTTTACTCATTCGGCGTGGTGCTGACCCAGCTTGTGCAAGATCAATGCAGGTACGAAGCGATTGCAGCTACCGGAAACGTCAATGCAGTGCCCCATTGCGAAGATGGTGTGCTTCATAAGTATTGGTCGACCATCTTCGAGAGTATGTTGACGCTGTTTATGGCCATATCAGGCGGTTTGAGCTGGGGTGAAGCTTTGGATCCATTGAAAAGTTTCTCACTTATTGCTGTGGCTTGCATGGTGTTCTATGTGTTAATCGCAGTATTTGCGGTTATGAATGTGGTGACTCGGACATTTGATAGCAAGACATTTCGTTTGCTGTGTGCTTGTTGTCGAGATTTCCTAAAGACGTTAAGAACGTAGACGATGATTTTTTGCCAGTCGATTTCTTTTAGGTTACTGGTGTTTTCTGTAACACAGCCATCGAGAGTGCGAACTCCGACCGCGACATCAGAGCCATTGAGCAATTGAACAAGCAAACGACTTTGGTGAAATCTTTGAAAGAGCTCTTCCAGGAGATTGATCATGACAATTCGAACATGGTCAGCATTGACGAGTTCAGGACAGCTGTGAACACACCAAAAATGTCAAGCTTTCTCGAATCCATGGGCATATCAACGCAAGATGTGTGGACGTTATTTACCATCATCGATGCAGATTCAAGCGGGCTGATTGATCTGGATGAGTTCGTGGGAGGATGCATGGAGTTGCATGGTCCTGCAAAAAGCTTCCAGATGTCGAAGATGAGCTATGAAAACAAGATCACACGGCAGGCAATCAAGAAGCTTGTCAAAGAGACCTCAGATGTGAAGAACCAACTCGTGTTTGCTGTCCGAGCCCTTGAAGTAGCAGGCCGCAAAATGTGACATCACTTCGTCGAATCTTCTTTTTTCGCGTTGAAATGTCGAAGACACTTCGACGCAGATACTTTCATAAGTTGCCTTGCGAACACCTGCAAGATGCTGACGGTCAAGGGGCTTTGCAAGGCAGGCCCAGATGTGCCAAAAGCAATCTCGAAGAGATTTGAGAGATCGACCAGTGCTTCAGAGACAAATCGAGTGTTTCTACCCTGAATCTTGCGATGACTGCACGAAGTCTGACTGCTGTCGGTGATTTCCTTTGATGCAGGCATCAGGACGCAACTGGGCTCTCGCTCAGAAGTCTGCGGAATCGGAGGCCCGTGGAGTTTTGAACTGGGCTTGCTTGCAGGGCTGACTGAATGTGCAATATTTGATGAAAATAATGATAACAAGCCTAATCACAAGAAGAACAAGAATACTGCTACTAATAATAACGACAATAGTCATTATATGATAATATGAATATATTATATATACATGTGTATATCTCTCTCTTTCTCTCCCTCTACACAGCTCTCTTCTTCTTCTCCTCTGCCAAAGCCATGCCGCCGCTCTGGTGAGGCGGCCCGCCTTGCTGCCGTACCCAAACGCTGGTGCCTCAAGCATCTGATGTATGTATATAACAATATGACATATATATATATATATGTAGCATATATCAGAGGTTATATAGAGTATATGTATTGCATATTGTGTGTTATGTTCTTGAAGCGCAGACCGCGAGAAGGTGAGCTTGCATGCTGTCACAACTCGACCAAGTTAAGAGGCCTGAATGATCATCTGCGGTCCAAGTCCAGGAGGGTTGTAGCTGCCCCAGTGACATGGCAGAAGGTTTCGACTCTTGGAGTAGTCAGACCATGGCATTCTGAGGGCATGGAGATCGTGCAGGGCCAGTTTGAGTTTGTCCTTGACGAGGTTTCGAGCCGCCGTGTTTCTCCGTTTTGAAGATTTGTTTCGTGTCTGAAGGCAGATGGAACTCTATGGCTGGCCAATGCGCCCTATCCTCAGCAAACTTTCCAGCATTTACTGTGCCTCGACTTGGACGCATCGCCTGAGGTCAAACCTCCGCTGCAGATTCCTGCCGAAGTCTTCCAGCGAGGACAAGAACGGTCCTCTACCAAGCTGTCGTTTCTGCGGCGCAGGTTAGCTGCTGTTCTCTTCAACAGCGAATGTTGAATACAGAGTGATGCGACTGTTCTTTTGGACAGCAAGGTGCAAACTCTGAAGAAGAGGTCGTCCGTTTCTTCGAGGTTCGGCTCTTGGTGTCCGAGTGCCTTGTGTTTGTGTGCGCGTGTGTGGCCGTAAGGGTGGGTGCTCAGCTCTATCTTGTTCAACATCGTCTTGTGTGTCCGTGGCATCAGTACGGTAGAAGCAAGGCACTTTACCTCAACACCCGGGTTTCTCATTTGCATGCCTTGGGTGCCTCCCTTCTGGGCACGCACACAAAGATATTTTGAAATAAGGACGTCGACATCTCCTGCTACATGCTTCACTTGCAGCGTTTCGCCTTCTGTTGCTGTAAGAGAGCATTCCAGAGCCCAGTGTCTTGCCGCTCCTTAAAGAAAGCTCTTGTACTTCTGTTGTCCTCTATCCTCCCTCACGAGCAAGGGCACCGACAGCAGCCTTCGCATGATGTGCGCGGGGTCTGGTTAGTTGGGCACCTCCACACCAATGTGGGACCCGTTCCACCAGGCTAGGCATTTACGCTGAATCGGGGGGAAGGACATGCAGTCGCGCTTCTCCAACGCATGTTGGGGCCATGCCAATATCCCTTCTCCTCTGCGCAGACGCGAATTTCAGTCCGCTACAGGGCTTGCCATGCGCTTCCTAAGGAAGAAGAGTTTGAGGAAGAGTTGCGGGACGCCTGTGCTAAGTTTGTCTATGGTCACCCTTGGAACCATGATTGGTATGCTTCGAGCCGCTCCCTTCGAGGACACGGAGAAGAAGATGGAGCAGCTGAGGAAGAGCACCCCTGGCCTGTCTTGACAGGTTTTGTTGAGGACCTCGTTTGTGCATGGCCCTTGCAGGATTCGGTGGCGATCCTGGCGTAGCACATGGCGGAACAGGAGGTGCAAGACTGCAAGCTGCCCTTAGAGAAGAGAAGCTCCGCTCGGACATTCTAAGTACTATGTCTGCAGTTTCGGGCATCACTGTCAGCGCCTCTGACCAACTGGCTGGAGTCACTCCGGCTACCTTGAAGAATGCGGTCCTGCCCCCGCGCCCGGGTGTAGCCGAACATAATGTTGTCGTTGCCAGGTCCGGGTGCCAAACAACCTTGTACGATTTTACCAGGCATCTCGACCGCACGCGGCCTGAAAGATGCCGTAGCCATGGTGTGACTCAGACTTGCTGTTTGACTATCGGAGCTTGAAGTAGATGATGTGGGGGCCTATGTCGGTTCCGAAGCTTGCGATGAGTGGGTCTGTTGTGTCTTTGCTGACTCGACCACAAACTAAGACCCCTAGACAGTTGTGGCGTTAGCTGAAGTGAATGCAGGTGAGAACACACGAGATGCATAGTCTAGCCTAACTGGGCATGTTGTCTAGCACAAACACAGCGGACGGAAGCTTCTTGCATTGGCGTAACAGTGTGCATTTAAGGAGGAGGAGAAAATGCTGGTAGCCCAGAGGCACTGCATCTCACCACGACTGTTGCACGTGGAAGACTTCAGGCTTCGCTACTACGAGGATGAGGTTCGGGCGCGCGTCTCAGGAACCAGCCTCGAGCCAAAGACACCAAGGGTGGCAATCCATCTTTGTGGAACTTGCTTCAGGTGTTGGCCCTGAGGCCTTTGAAGCCACTCGCAGAAGGCCGCCAACGCGAACGGGCTGCTTGAAGTCTACACACCGTTTCCATCACTTTTAGCAGGACGAGCTGTTGGGCTGGGCTGCTGGCCGCAGCCTTCGCTGGCAAGGACCTGGCGGTCTCACTTCGGTCACCCTCTTTGTCTGTGAGGTTCCGACGCTGGGTGAAGAGCGTGAAAGCCCCGCGGCCAGGAAGGCGCGGGGACATCGAAGCCCAAAAGATTGGTGTGAATCTGCAAGTATCTGTTGATCTTGCGAGGCTGGCCATACTTGAGTAAATCGAGAATCGAGACCCGATGCCTCGCTCCTCATCGGTTCAGTTGATGAGTTCATGTTCGGGCACTTCTGGCTAAGCCAAGTTCGTGCTCCATATTTCTTTATGCGGCTTGCTTCCGTAGGCATTGCATGGTTTCACCCATCATGTGTGCCCTCGCTGTCCCGGCGTGGAGTTGTCCTTCATCTTTGGCGAGGTTGTGTAGTGGCTCCCGGTCCTTTCTGCTGTGTCTTGTGGCTCTTTGTCGACGCTGTTGAACATCTGGTGCTCTCTCTCTCTCTCTCTCCCTATCTTATGTGGCACAAGAAAGACAAGCTTGCAAGCTGTTTGGGGCCGGCATCATTGCTGCACCTGGCTTTGTGGATGATATGACTGCCGTGGGGAGAAGTGAACACTGCTCACTGCTGGTGTTTGGCTCGAGTGAGAATCCTGGACCGGCCATTCCAGAAAGTTCGCGCCTCATCTTCCTCATCTTCCGAAAAAGCACAAAGCGCTTTAGTCAGTTGGGCTCCCTGGCCTGGGCTTTCCTGCTTTAGCAACGAGTCAAGGCTACGGCAAGACCGCGACCATGCCAGAGGAGGCACTGGAGCGGAGAGACCTGCAAGTCCTCGTTGTGACGGGCCAGCAAGGCAAAGAAGGATGAATCAAAAGATGTGGAGATGAAGGATGCAAAGGAGGCGGGTAAAGAAGACGGCAAGAAAGCCGGACTCTTAGCATTAGCACAGTGCAAGCGAGCGAAGCATGTGGGGATGGAAGCGCAGCTCGCGCTTACTCCAAGTTCTTTTTGCCTTGCATCAGGATGAGAAGAAAGAGCCCGAGAAGCCAAAGGATCCGAGGACCAGTGTCAGCATGTCAGCACGGTTTTCCAGGGCATCTTCCTCTGGGCGTTTGCGGGTGCTAAGATGGGTCATGGTTGAGCAGGACGCTTCTCCTTGAAGCGCTCAGCCAGAATCTGAAAACCATAGCAGCAGCGAGGGGCTCGGCCGGCCGCACATGCGCTTAGCTTGGTGCAGTCTTCGCTTGCCAAGGGGGTGTCGGCCGGAGACCCTCGAGTAATGGGACGCGTGCTGCGATCGCTCGCGAGCCTGCGCCGAAAGATGGAGCCCGAGGCACCCCGGAGTGCTGTCTGTGCCGGTTCTTTGTGTCCATTGGCCCTGAAGCCACTGGAGGTCTTGAAAGCCCTCCTGGAGGAATTTGTAGATGCAAGCCGGGCCAGCAAGGCAGGGCACGAGACGGCAGCTGGTATCATCGTGTGTCCCTTTGTTTCTGCACCTTGGCGTGCTGTTGTGACCAAAGCTGCAAGACCCGCAAGCGTCAAGTCTAACACAAGCCTCTTGGATTTACATTAGAGGGAAAGAAGATGCCATGCTTGCATAAACAGCCATAGACGAGCGCACGTGCAGCATTCGCAGGTTTTCTCTGGTAGAGCGGTAGTATGCACTACTGTACACCTCGTAGCTCAGAGACATGTCCTCCCTCTGGACTGACCGGTTTTAGCATCTTAGAAGCTTGCTTGTCCTCCCCCTCCAAGTCTTCCATATCTCCACTGAAGACACTGCCCGGGTTGCCGTTGCCATGGTGCTGTCTGCAACAGCGCGCGGTCTTCAGAGGTCGTGGCCTGATGGTTTGAGCTCAAGCATCCCTTGGACCTCACGCCACTTCTCTTCTTCTTCGCAGGCCGTTTCGGCAGGTTGCCCAACGATGTACCGAACCCAGGGACTGTTCATCGTGTGATTTCTCATCATGCTGCCGGGAGATGCAGGGCGAGCCAAAGAGCTGCAAACAGGGCGGCGAAGCCTGCACGTCGCTGTCCGTCTCCCGGACGTGGGACTCACGATGTTCACGAGTGTCGCCCGGGCACCTCCGAGATTGTTGGAAGTGGCCCCGCGGGGTTCTACACCTCCAAATACCTCTTCAAGCAGAAGGAGAAGGCCTCCCTTTGAAAACTCCTCTCTGCCCAAAAAAAGAGAAACCCTAACCCCCCCCCCCACCCCACCAAAAAGAAAGCACTAAACCCTAAACCCTGTAGGCCCACTCCACTTTGGGGTCTCCATCCGTCGCCCCGCCCCATTATACTAGAATCTACTTCAATACTAAATAAACTAGACTACAATCTACTACAATATACCATAAACTGTGCACAAGACTTACTATAGTGTACTATACTATACTATAATATACGATAATATACCAGAATATACTTTAATATACTATTATATACCATAAACTTACTATACCAGAATCCCCCCCCTGACAGCCCGAGCCGAGCCCGGCAAGGCGGAGGGACCGCTTCAGATCGACATGCGCAGCTCTCAGACTCCCGGAAGCCTTCACTTAGCTTCGCTCCTATGGTGTAGTATATATAGCACAATATAAGATAGTAGGATGTGAGTTTGGTATACTATAGTATACTATAGTGTAGTATACTAGAGTATACGAAATTTTGTACACAAAAGTATAGTATAGCATAAAATAATATAGCATAGTATAGCATAGCATAGCATGTCTGAGCGACCCACAGATTCAATGTCCGAGGTTCGAGCGACTCCCGACTCCCTTCGGGCTGGTTCGGTTCGGCGTTGCACCGGACCACCCCGAGGTCAGAGGCTTTGGGGGAGTTTGGGATGAAAGGTGTAGGGTTTCGGGTTTAGGGGTTAAGGGTTTAGGGTTCGGGGTTTAGGGATTCAGGGTTTAAAGGTTTAGGGTTTAGGGTTGAGGGTTTCGCACATTTTGCACCCCAGCGTGTTTGCCTTCTGTCGGCTGGAAGTTCTTCCTGCCTCCAGTTGGCATTTCAGCACTCTGCTTTTGCGTGCACGCTTGCGCTGTGAGTTACATGATATCTTCTCTGACTTCTTGAGCCTCAGAGTCAAGCCGCTGAATGCTTGAAGAGTAGCCGAGAATAGGATGGGTCTCGAGGTCAAGAACGTGATCAATGACTTTACCGATGTGGCGCAGACGCCGAACTTCAGATTCTTCGGAAATGTTGAGGCCGAGCTCGCTTGTCGAAGAGACATCTGTTGACCATTGCTCCCATGAGCATCTGAGTCTGGACATGCAGGAGTTTAACATTGGAGAAGGGGCGAACTCAACTCGAAGGTCTAAACCCTCACCTTGGACCCTAACCCTAAACCCCAAACCCTAAACCCCATAACCCTAAACACTAAAGCCCCCGTTACATGTGGAGCAGAGGTGGGAAAGGGCAGCCTGTCGCTCGAAGCGATGCGCAAGATGTACGATGCCGTCGTGCTGTGTCTGGGACCTGGCCTTGAAACAGCTGATCGATGTCGGGTTTGGAATGATATAGTGTATGAAATATACAAAGATTTATAAATGATAGATAATGCAGAATATATAATCTAGAAAAACATACAACGTATAACGTATAATATGTACAGTATAAGGTTGAGGACTTTATGACGAGGGTTTGGGTTCGGGCCGGTTCGCTGTTTGGAGATCTGGCGGTTTTGCAGGTTTGGGGTCTGACGGTCGGGAGGACGTTTGGGGGCTGGGGGGCTTCGATTTGATGTACTTGTCCTCGTCCGGCAAGGTGCACTTGCACGATGCCTTTTTGCCCAAAGTCCCTACGGACTGCTAGTATCTTCGAAGCCCGCAGCCGGGCAGTGTTCCGTTGTAGGAATGGGCTAACCGCTAACCTGCCTTGCCCGATACCCAGCCAGCCCTAGACCCCCTGGAGACTGAGGCACGGGGGCAAGCGGCGAAAGGCGGCTGGGCATCCCAGGCCTCTGCAGCTTGCGGGGAGACTTGCAGAAGCTCGCAGTTTGAATTGTCAATGCAGAAGTATGCATGGTGATACTGTAGTGAACGTCAGTGGTAGTCACGGTGGAACCGATCCATGTCGGAAGGTGAAGACTGTGAAGGCGTGGTCGGTGCGCCGGCTTTCGTCAAGTGGTACAACGGCCGGGTCCAACATCGTGGCAGCACTTTGTTTGATGTACTTGCAGTAGAGCCTCTATCTACTGCAGGACATCCGGACTACCAGAATATCAAGGCTGGTACGACACGCGCTGTTTTCTTGTGATTTCGTATGAGTGCCGTCTTTTGGAAGGTTCCGGCAGCTGGCGAAGCTGCCGTGGTGCAAGTCTTGGGCAGTACGGGCAGTATCATTATTATTATTGTTATTTTTAGTATTTTGTATTGCTATTATGATTATAATGATTATGATTATTATGATCATTATGCTTACTATGGTTATGATGATTAGTATTGTGTCCTAACACTGCCCGGCCTTACCCGACGGGCTTCGCCTCCCGAGGTAGTCGGGCAAGGAAACGTCGCGCTGGATGTCGCAAAGCCCTCGGCGGATGTTTGAGGCACTGGCAGACCTCATGCAACGCGCACGTCAGGCACGGCTCTTGGTGCGATCTCCGAAAGAACTTCATGCAACAGATATGGATGTGCCGACCCCAGATATGGGCGGATGGCGCTCTTTGAGCGTCAGCCATCCGCTGTATTGAGCCTGGACTCGACATGCTCAACCCCAAGCCCAAAGCCCAAAGCCCAAAACCCTAAAAACCCCAAGCCCTAAACACCGACCCCAAACCCTGAACCCCAAACCCCAACCCCTAAAACCTAAACCTTAAACTCGAAACCCCAAACCCTAAACCCAAACCCCACACCCAAACCCTAAATCTTAACACTCCAGACCCCAAACCCTAAAACCCTGAACCCCACACCGCTCTCAAGAAGATCTAAGGCAGGGGCCGTGGAGCAGATTCGCGCCTGGCAGGCTGCGGGCCTGCGATCCGTCCACATCGTCGGACAGGGCCTCGGCTGATCTTCAAGGGTTTAGGGTCCCTTATGGGTATTTTTAGGGTTCAGGGTTTCTTGTGGGGTTTTAGGGTTTAGGGCACCCCCTAAATCCAAAACCCCCGCCGCCCCAAGCCCAACAGGCCGCCGAGGGTTTGTCCAAGCGGCCTTTACCAACGCCGAGCTGCGAGAGCTGCTGACATGCAGCGAGGAGGCGCGAGACCACACGGTTTAGGGTTTTGGGTTTAGGGTTTAGGCTAGGGTTTAGGCGGTGCACCATTTGTAAGTGTTTCATTAGCTGTATTCTTCAGATTTTGTTCTTCCCTAAGGCAATACGGACTAAAACAGCCGTAGGGGTGCTGAGCACAAATAGGGGAGGGCTGAACCCTGCATCTTGGGCCAATCCCCGATCGTCATGAAAGAAGGAAATACCGTGAATCGTGGACCATAAAGCCTGCACAAGCTTGTTTTGCCACCTGTTACTCTAAGCGGGTTTACCGAACCTACACGGTATCCTCGGGAGATGCAAGAAAGCTGTGCTGTTTCTGCAGCAGGATCGTTCATTCTCTTTGTCCATGCATCGAAGCCGGCTTCGGTTCCAAGTTGCTGCTGCAACAGTTAGAGTCAAGCGCATCTCGACAACACAAGACTGCAGCTGGTATATATGCTGGAAGATAAAGCGGACAAACATGCGCTTGGCCCACACACCGTTGATGTTCAGCAGAGCATTGCACATATTAGGCTATGAGCAAGGTAGTGTTGGCATCTCAAGCGCCTGGTTCAAGCTGCCATGTTGCCCACCGATGCAACCACTCTGCTGCCAAAAGCACAGGCCTTGATGGCGCAAATGCAGGCAAACAACATGGAGCTGAAGAAAGAGATAAAGCGCTTCAAGACGCTGAACGCGGTGTTGCAGCAAGCAATCGACAGCCAGCTGCAAAGACTCCCGGAGCTCCAGTTCGCGGATTCCACTGCAGCGCCGACAACGCGTCTGGCTCAAGCTTGCGGTGCTCTGAAGACCAGAGCCCAAGAGTTGGAGCATCAGATTGCGGAGAAGCGTCAGCGAAAGCTGCGGATGCAGCGGGAGTTGGAGGAGAAGAAGGCGAAGCTGAAGACGAGCGCCCTGTCGACCACGCCTGGCAAAGTGGACAGCAGTCCACTGAAGCTTACGCCGGCGTCTGGAACAGGCAGCGGCATCAGCAACATCAGTCGCAAAGAAGCAGCGCTGCTTCTGCAACAGGACGTCTTCCGGAACAGATTTCTACTGAGACGCGACTACAAAAGACCCAGTGCCTGATTCGTTTTTCAGAACGTCAGACTTGCCATTGGCATCCTGAAAACAGTGCTCTTGCATGTGCTCCCGAACAAAACCCCCCCGCAAAGACCCCAAGACAACCCTTCCTAAACCCCAAAACCCTAACGCTTAAAACCCTAAGCCCTGAACAGCAGTGAGAGAAGGAGCCCCCCCCCCAAAAAAAAAGCAGCGAACCCTAATCCTAAACCCTAAAACCCTAAACCAAACCCTCAACCCTAAACCCTAAACCCTAAAACCCTAAACCAAACCCTCAACCCTAAACCCTAAACCCTAAAACCCTAAACCACTGCTGTGAGGTTTTGCCTATCATCGACCCCGAGGAGCTCCAGCGCCTCGGCTCATGGGGCCGGTGTTCTGCAAAGGAAGCTGTATGGCCCTGTAGGGATTATTCTTGTTATTATTGTTATTACGATTATTAATCTTGTTACTATTATTACGATTATTAATGTTGTTACTATTATTACTATTGGGTTTGGGGTTTGGGCTTTTTGCGGTTTACTTCGGGTTGAGGGCTTTGGGTCTAGTTCCGGTTTAGGGTTTCGGGTTTCGTTTGGGTTTCGGGTTTTGGGTCTAGTTCGGATTTATGGCTTCGGGTTTTAGTCAGGGTTGAGGGTTTTGGTTTTGGGTTTAGTTCCGGTTTAGGGTTCCGGGGTGTAGTTTAACAACTCAGGCTTTAAGAGTTTTGGGGTTTAGGAGTTTTTCAGGGCTCTAAACGGGTACCGCGTTCTGTTAAAGTTAGGGTACCAGTTGGTTTCTGGAAGGATACCACACGGTCCTGCAAGGATACTATAAAGATTCTAGAAGGGTTCTATGAGGACGTGGGGTTTCCAGCAATTTTGGCTCATGGAGGCATTGGCAACAGGGAGATTTCAATTCTAGCAGGAGGGTTTTAGAAGAATCATGCTTAGTACTGATGATTTTACTGTTGCATGGATCCCTCTGCTTTTACACTCTGGCCGAAGCTGTCTGAACAAGGGGCTCCCGTCGTTTCCCTGAGCCGTTGTGGTACCCCTGGGGAGGTTGAAAGTATCACCACTCCAGGGGAGGTGGGCTGCATACCCTGAGCCCCAAATGGGAATGCAGTGGTGCACAGCTGGCCGGCTGATGGGGCTACTGGTAGCTTCTTTCAAACCAGTACCAATGATCAGAGCTGCTGAGGATGTGTCGCAATCCGGCTTCCGAGGAGGAGCGCGGAAGTCAGTACACATGGACAAGAGGCTGGAGAGAATAATAAGGGCATAAGACTGACTGGCATATTCAGCCGTCAGTATCCAGGCTGATACTCATATTCGTGATGCTCTCATGCCGTTGCTGCTGACCGTGCTGGCGACGTCGATGATGAGGGTGGTGGTGGGGGTGGTAATCGGTAAACTTCACGTTGTCGTCGTCGTAGCATGCAGGAGCGAGCAGGAAACTTTGTCACTCAACAATTTCGACAAGTCTATTGAGATTGCTAGAATTTAAGTTGCTGCTATTACTGCTAGTACTGCTGTAACTACTAGCATTGCTGATGATATGACTACTACCAATATTGTTATCACAATTTATAGGGTTAATAGAACGACAATTGTGACAGCTATGACTCAAAGTTATGTATACTTGGGTTCATTGCACGTTGTATGTTCGTTATGGCCTTAAGGAGGAATATGAATCTATACCAGCCCGTAGCACTGGATTTAGCACTCAGCTTTTTCTCGAAAGGTTTCGACCGATGGTGGTGGTGGTGGTGGTGATGATGGTGGTGGTACTGTTAATCTGATTATTGTCGGGGGGCCAGTCTCATTATTCTTTTTGTTTATTGTATTCTTCGTCGTGTTCCTGCTGTTCCTCTTGCCATTGTTGTCTTCTTTGTTGTTCTTGTCGTTGTCGTCGTCGTCCTGATGCTGGGCCCCGGACGCCTTCAAGCCGTGACAGGAGCTCTCCAAGAGCCGCATGAAGAAGCGATCTCTGGAGCTCTGGGTCAAGGGGGGGTGGGAGCTCACTGGGATAGTTCCTGACAGATCTCCGTGCAGAGGATCGATTACTGCGTCCCAGGGGGAGTGTGCGGTGTCGGGAACTGGGTGAAGGAGATCTTGGATAAGATGGCCGCCAACTTTGAGCATCGACTGGACCCTGGATCAGCACACTTTCTGGAGTCTAGAGTCTACAGTCGCAGTGAGACAATAGCGCTCATGGCCGACTGAGGCTTGACCACTAGCAAGCGCATACTGCAGATCCACTTCCTTCGATCACCAATCGAGGCTCGATCTTCAGATCGTCTAAAGCTTTCTGTTGAAGCCACACGCCCGGCAATGTGTAGGTCTTGTCAGAGTCCGGTGCGCTGAGAGCCCTCCGATTGGGCCGCACAGCGCTTCAAGGAGAGCCGAGTTGCTCATTCAACCCCACGGCGATCTAGATTCTTGGGTTGCGGGAGCGGCTCTGATTTGCCTTAGGTAGACTTCCAGTTCGAAGCGGTTTCAGGTTCAGGCGTTGGCATCGTGTCAGGCCGGAGCAAAGCCATGCAAAGCCGAGACGACGGTCAAATAAATTTACAGCTCTGAGTCCATATGTGGGAGTGGCTTTGAAGATAAGGGCCTCTTTCTAGGACCGTTTGCACTAAGACTTCTGTTTGCTGTTACTCAAGCCTTGACCTAGGACCTGCATGAACAGACGTACTGTGCAGGGCCGGAGAAGTGGGTCTGGGGTTTGGGCTTGGTTTAGGGGTCTTGGCGCCGCACGGCATCGGAGACGAGCATCGGATTCGGCGGCGATCTGGATACTAATGCACTGCACAGCTGCGGCAGGCAGTCAGGCAGTGGAGATACCAATGCGTTGAGGAGTCCAGTCCGAGCGATGCAGGTTTGCGTGACAGCCGAGCAGTGTCTGATGCAGCATGACCCACCACAGGGCCCACTGCAGCATTCCCTTCGCATAGTTTCGCGCCGTGCAATCCTCGTCTTAGGCTTTTCGGGACTCCTGAGCCCGATGGGCTGGTCCAAGTGCAAAGTTCAAAGTGGCCGGTCAGTAGTGTTCCACGATGCTTTGCAAGGAGAGCCTGGAAAGCAGGTGGGCGAACGTTTCTCCGTTTTTTGCTGCTTCTAGTGATTGGCACCTGCAGGTGGCAGTGCCAAGCGACCTGCCAGCCCTGGATCTGGTGGGTCTTGCTGTGAGCTTTGCCGACTGCATGTTAAACTTCGTCTGTTCAGAGGAATGTGGCCTGGTCGTTCGGAGTGTGGGCTTCGACATCCTGCCTTTCCAGGCGGGGCCTGTTTCCTCAATGGTGCAAGTTTCGGTCTGGATGGCGAAGCGGCTTTGCAGGGGCTCCCGCTGAGCGACCGCAACAGAGTTCCCCACGTCAACGGCTGCGTCCGCTCTTCAGGTCGTTTTACGATGTTCTAGGTCTCCCGAGCCCGGGATTTAGGGTTCAGGTGAGGGTCAGTGGGGGCTTTACAGTTACAGGGCTCCTAGTCTAGAGTCTAGAAAGGAGTGTCTCGGCGCCACAGACCGCCAAGGTTGAGCCGCCTTCAGAAAACCTGGGCGGACTCTATGTCTCGGGATGGGTCAAGCGTGGACCCCAAGGTTCGCTGTGCAGACCTGTTTCCTTGGCCGGTGTAAGTCGGTATCCGGTAGACAGCAGGGCGTCTTTGCCGAAGGGCGGGCTTGTGAAGTATGCCCCTACTCATCATTCCACTTCATTTTCGACTGCCAGGCATCATTGCATCAAACATCGGTGACGCCCAGGACTTTTACCTGCTGGCAGACTCTGACTCCCAAACTCGAAATCACATCGACATATTTCCTGAGCATGCAAGGAGACAGCTGCGAAGGTGGTCATGGACACCCTGGGCAAGCCAGCGAAGGCAGGGCGTCCCTGCTGTCAGATCTGCTGCAAATTAGATAATTAGATTTTGCACCGCAAGGCAGCTCCTGCGAGTGACATAAGAATCAACCTGCCTGGGCGAGTGCAGTTGCGCATGCGGCATCGCTTGAATACGTTGAGCCAGCAGGGCTTCTTTTAGAGTGCCGTGTTTTCCTGGAGAGGCATGGTCGAGGGATCCCTTGTTGGACGCCCTGAAAGAAGCAGGCGCACGCATTCTTTCTGCGAGAAGCTGGCCTGGCCCTCCCTGTCGACCTGCTTGAGAGGCAGCAGCGTCGTAGAGTTTCGGGACTGGCAGACCCTAGAGGCCGAGGACAGCGACCCCTGGCCACGGGTGCTGAGATCGCTGGTTGCCTAACTGCGAGCAGCACTGTGCATTACCAGGAGCTGCGACGTGGACAGGAGACGGGCAAGGCAGCTGCCAAATTTACTAGTGTGCCTGAAATGCAGCACCCTAAGATCCTCTCGAGCATCTTCTCTGAACCTCCATGTTTGTCCGCGTGGCTACACGTCTTTCAAAGTTGTTTATGGCCAAGATTGCTGAGGCTACAATTCCTCGCGAAAGCGTAGCTCGGTTCATAGCCGAAGGCGGAGATGGAGTGACGCCGCAGACTGCGGATCCAGACCATTGCTTCTTGCAGATCGATTAGCGGAAAAAGTGCAATCTGCATCAGGGCGCAGCTGTGCTCCCGTGATTGCGAGCTTCCTTCGACTGACAGGCCAGCTACATTGCCGCGGTGCCACCAGCAGATGTGGAAATGACCGATGCAGACAAAGGTGCAGCCAAGGACCAGCGGCAGTTTGCCCCTGCTCCAATCCGCCAGTACTTGTTGTCTTGCGGCAGGAAGTGGAAATCAAGTTTCCCCAGCTCAGCAAGCCTTATGCCCCTGAGCTGGAAGCACAGGCCTCAGCAACAACGCTTACGAAAAGTCCGAGCCATGACGACGAAGCTCAGGCTTTTGCCGTCCTCATACTGGTAGTCAAGCTTTCAGACAAGCGAGACGACAAGCAGAAGGCACACTTCAGCCCTCAGGTCTAGTCTAGGCTTCAAAAGGTAGTCGTTCATGTGACTTGCCGCAGGCGATGGAAGTCGCGAGTGCCATGGTGCTCTGGTTGAAGACGCCAGAACCCTGGGCAAAGTCCACACGTCTCTGTGAGTCAGCTTCATACGCAAGGCTCAACCGCCGCACTCTGGATCTCTTCAATGCAAGGGCGTGCTCTGAAACTGTTTTCGTCGGAGGTCATTGAATGCGGGGCACCGGGCACTGCCAACTGCCGGAGGTACTTCTATTTGTCGCTTGCGTACGAGAGATGTGGACGGTTGTCTGAGCCACTACCCCAGAGCATCACAGGCATCTGTTTGGAAGTAATGATGGCAGATGTGTGCTTGTCTCGTGTTGAAGCTGAGGATCCGCCCAGAGCTACTAGCTGCCTATCGGAGTGTGGGGCCTTTAACCTGGCAGGGAATGCTGCGTAAAGCCATGCAGTGATATACCGGAGACCTGTGCAGGCATGCCTCCGGCATGACCAGATGGGCCAGGCTTCGATGCGGTTGCAGTTGCACTGAGAGCCTCCGGTCTTCATCGAGTTGCTTGCAGGCAACGCTGCTGAATCTGCTGTTGAGAAACTACCTGGCATACAATCTCTATGACCAGGCTCTTTGCCGCATTGCATCTCAAGTGTGTGATAAAGAGTCGAAGTCTAAAACACTAAAACGGACCTGCCACCCTTTCCCAGCCGCGGCGTGGCTTGCTCTGTGCTAGGCTGCAAGCTCGTGCGTTTGCAGGCGTTGAAGCTGGTCTCAAAGACCAGCTTTCCGGAGAGCCGCCCCAACATGCAGCGGGGATCTCAGGTGGCATCTTATGTGCCTGTTGAGTCATCGCGTCGGCCCCGAGGTACGCACGATACTTGTTCTATATCGGGCAGATCAAAGCCGTTCAGCTCGAGCACGCGCCTGAGCAAGGGGATCGGGTACCTAGAGACTCCAATATCCCTTAATGGAGGAATATACCTTAAGTTATAGTAGGATCATTAATATGATTTAAGGATATTCCTTAATTAAGGGATATTGGAGTCTCTGAGTAGTTTTGCCTTCAGGTCGCCGGTCTCTTCTCCAGAGAGAGCGGAAGGGTTCGAGCTGAGGTACTCGGACTCGCACTCCAAGCTGATGCAAGCAATTCGAAAAGCGCCGCAGACCCCCGATGTGGCGTTGGGGTTCAAGCCCGGGACTCATCGACTTCCGTCATATCCTGCTATGTCTGGAGTCTCTAGACTATCCCTACGACGCTTGAGAGGCTGGCAGCCAGCAAGTTGGCTATAGTCGCATGGGTCTGAGTTGCTCTGCCACATTCCGGAAGCCTCATGCCTGCTCTGTTGAAAAATGGAGGTGGAGCTGCTTATGGGTGGAGTTCCCGAGCGATCTTTCTTCACCCAGAAGGACTCCGAAGTCATACTTGATCGCGAAGAAGCTTCCTGATACCATGCTTCCGCTGGGAGGAGTTGAAGGAGCACCTCCGACCGTATTATGTCCGGGGCTCGGGCCAGTAGCCTCCCTGACGCGACTTTGGCAGTGCCAAGGCTGCGACGCAAGCAGTCCGTTCCGGCGACTTGCATGCGCCCCTTGGCTCAAACAGCCTCCCTCCGCTTGTGGCTGCTCCGCGAATGCTTCAGGTTCAAGGAATGCACCAAGACGTACGAGGCGTTGTTCAAGAAGGCGAGGCAAACTGCCAGCACTCGCCGATACTCATCCCCGTTGCCGGGAGAGCACATGTAACTCAGCGGAGGACAAGACGCTGACCCTCATCAATCGTTTGAGATACAATGTCGAGAGCCTGGTCAGTTCCGGATCTTGACTGCTTGGACTGTGCATACGTTAGCTGCCGGCCCGGAGGATGGCCGAGCACGTTTCAAAATGGGACTTAGGTCATCAAGACAGGCTTGCGAAGCATCTGCCTGGCTTATAGCAGGATCTCTCTGCAGGACGTCTGGAAGTGTTGTAGCGTGACTGAACCTCTGTGGGTGTCGAGCGAACGAGTCAGGACATCTGCACAAAGCTTGGGCTTGAGTCTCCGCAAGACGCCAGTGTCTCAGGGCTTCTGCATGGATGTAATCGAAGCGTGGATGGCCACCTGACTGAAAGCCCGAGGCTGCCGGCGTTGTGGCCAAAGCTGTCGTGGACGGGGTGATTGATGCGAGCTCTGCTGCAATTGAGTGACTGTGTGACATTTTGTGAGCTTCATGTCTGGTTGTGGACCGGCCTAGACCGGCGGGATAGGGATCACAAAAAAATTAAATTAGGATCAAAAAAATTCAATTGGGATCAAAAAAAATAAATTAGGATCAAAAAAATTAAACTACCAAATAGCAAGAATTTAAGGAAGGAAGGAAGGAAAAAGAGCGCTGATCCACCCTACGCCTAGGGAGAGAGCGAGAGAGAGAAAGAAAGAAAGAAAGAAAGCAAGAAAGAAAGAAAGGCAGAAAGAAAGAAAGAGCGAGAGAAAGAAAGAAAGAACGAAAGAAAGAAAGAACGACAGAAAGAAATAACAACGAAAAGACAGAAATAATGAAAGAAAGAAGTAAGGAAAGAAACACAGCAAGAAAAGGGCAGGAAGGAAGAAAGAAAGAAAGAAATGAAGGAAGGGAGGGGGGAAAGAAGTGAGGAAGAAAGGAAGGCAGGNGGAAAGAAACACAGCAAGAAAAGGGCAGGAAGGAAGAAAGAAAGAAAGAAATGAAGGAAGGGAGGGGGGAAAGAAGTGAGGAAGAAAGGAAGGCAGGAAGGAAAGAAAGAAGCCAGGAACGCGGGAGAGAAGAAAGAAAGGAAGGAAGGAACGCAGGAAGGAAGAAAGAAAGGAAAGAAGGCAGAAGGCACGGAAGGAAGAAAGCAAGTAAGAAAGCACGGAAGGAAGGAAGGAAGGCAGGAAACAAGGAACGCAGGAAGACACACACAAGCAAGGAAGGAATGAAGGAAGGCAGGATAAAGCGCGGAAGAAAGGAAGGCCGGAAGGAAGAAAAACGCAGGAAGCTAGCAAGGGTAAACAACAACAAAATTAAATTAGGATCAAGCAAAAATTAAATTAGGATCAAAAATAGTTAAATTAGGATGAAAAAACACAGCAAGAAGAGGGAAGGAAGGAAGAAAGAAATGAATGAAGGAAGGGAGGGAGGAAGGAAGTTAGGAAGAAAGGAAGGCAGGAAGGAAAGAAAGAAGCCAGGAACGCGGGAAGGAAGGAAGAAAGAAAGGAAGGAAGGAACGCAGGAAGGAANAATGAAGGAAGGGAGGGAGGAAGGAAGTTAGGAAGAAAGGAAGGCAGGAAGGAAAGAAAGAAGCCAGGAACGCGGGAAGGAAGGAAGAAAGAAAGGAAGGAAGGAACGCAGGAAGGAAGAAAGAAAGGAAGGAAGGGAGAAAGCACGGAAGGAAGAAAGGAAGTAAGAAAGCACGGAAGGAAGGAAGGAAGGAACGCAGGAAGAAAAAAAGACATGATGAACCGGAGTCGCCAAATGAGGGGGCGTGCTTGAGATATATGATGGACTGAAAACGCCTATGAGAGGGCGTGTTTAAGATATAGGTTGAGCCGGAATGGCCAAAGGAGGGGGCGCGTTTAAGATATATGAGGAGCCGGAATTGCCAAATGAAGGGGCGTGTGTAAGATATATTATGAACAGGAGACACCAAATGAGAAGGCGTGTTGTAGATATATATATATATATATATTATGAGGAACCGGATTCGTCAAATGCGGGCGCATGTTTAAGATATATGATGAACTGGATTCCGCCAAGTAAGGGGGGCGTGTTTAAGATATGTGATGAACCGGAATCGCCAAATGAGCGGGCGTGTTTGGAGGGTAGGGGGGGTGGGGGCTGCGCCACCCCCCAACCCCCCCCTCCGCTATTGAAGCCGTGCAAGGTTGCCTGAAAGCTTCTGGCCTAAAGTTCTGGTTAAAACCCATCATGCGAGCATTGTGTTTGCAACTGGGGGGGGCCGCGCCCCCCCCAACCCCCCCGCTGTTCAAAGCCGTGCAAGCTAGCTTCAAAGCATGTTAGTGTTTTTGGGTCCTATCATGCGAGCATTCTGTTTGCAAAGGGGGGGTGGCCTGCTTCAAGTACATGAGTTTCCTTTCTTGAAACCCATCATGTGACCATTGTGTTTGGGACGTGTTGTAGATACATGATGAACCGGAGTCGCCAAATGAGGGGGCTGCTTAAGATACATGATGGACTGAAAACGCCTAAGAGGGGGCGTGTTAAGATATAGGTTGAGCCGGAATTGCCAAACGAGGGGGCGTGTTTAAGATATATGAGGAGCCGGAATTGCCAAATGAAGGCGAGTGTTTAAGATATATTTTGAACAGGAGACGCCAAATAAGAAGGCGTGTTGTAGATATATGAGGAACCAGAATCGCCAAATGAGGGAACATTTTTAAGATATATGATGAACCGGATTCGCCAAGTCAGGGGGGTGTGCTTAAGATATATGATGAACCGGATTCGCCAAGTAAGCGCGTGTTGAAGATATATGATGACTCCGGAATCGCAAAATGACGGAGCATGTTTAAGATATATGATGAACCGAATCGCCAAGTAAGGGGGCATGTTTAAGATATATGATGAACCGTTTCGCCAATCAGGGGGCGTGTTGTAGAGATATGATGAATCCGCCAAATAAGGGGGCGTGTTGAATGTACATGATGAACGGAATCGCCAAATGAGGGGGCNGTAGAGATATGATGAATCCGCCAAATAAGGGGGCGTGTTGAATGTACATGATGAACGGAATCGCCAAATGAGGGGGCGTGTTTAATGTACATGATGAACCGGAATCGCCAAATGAGGGGCGTGTTTAAGATATGAATCCGATTCGCGAAATGAGGGTGCATGTTACATGTTTTTGATTAAGGTATATGATGAACCGGAATCGCCAAGTAAGGGGACATTCTCAATGTATATGATGAATATGATGACCCGGATTTGCCAGTGAGGGGGCGTGTTGTAGAGATATGATGAATCCGCTAAATAAGGGGGCGTGTTCAATGTACATGATGAGCCGGAATCGCCAAATGAGGATGAACCGGAATCGCCAAATGAGGGGGGGATGATGATGAATCCGAATCGCGAAATGAGGGGGCATATTTAAGATTTACGATGAACCGAAATCGCCAAATGAGGGGGGAAACTGAAAGCTTGAACCCTAAAGTTGAATCCGGCGGCCAAGTGAACCCGAAATTTGGTTGCGAAGTGACCCGATTAGTTTAATTAGTTTTGGTACAAATTTATTTTTTTTTGATCCCTCCCCCTCAGGTTTTTCTGTAGCCCTGCTGCAAAAGTACTGGTTAATTTTTCATTGATCCTGACCTTAATTTTTTTTGATCCTAATTTAATTTTTTCGATCCGTCACCCATCTAGACCGGCCTCGAACGGGCTCTCCAGGGCCCTCGGCCAGGCGACGATCGATTACGACAAGCAGTTTGTGAAGTCCAATCAGAAGATCGACTTGTACCATTCTACCGAACCTCAGAAGGCTGGGCAATTTCTCTAGCTCTTGAAAAGGGATCCTTGCCTCGGACCAGTCTTGCTTCCCTCGTGTCCTGCGAGGCTCTGCACAAGCGCATTGCCTTCTGCCTGCAGATGCACAATGATGCAGTAAAAGCCATGGCGTACCCGGACGAGAACGACAACAAGGCAGGGCAGGGCCGTCGTCGGGTTGTGATCCTTGCTCCATGCAGTAATGACAGGACGCCGAGGATCCGGAAGAGAAGCGAGAGAGGGAGAAGCGTGAGTTGGCCAACATCGAAGAAGATGGTGGCGATGATGACATGATGATTTAGCTTCTATCTGTGGCTGTCGAGTGTGAGATACTGTATTCAAACCCCTTGTACAGCTAGCTTCTGCTGTGTACTGCTGTGTAGAGCCGCAGATAGTGTCAAGAGGTGAAGCAGTCCTTCCGATCAGACCGGCTGACAACGAGTTGGCGTCATAGAGCAGAGCTGCGAAAGCTGGCAGACTTCAAGAAAAGGTAGGGTGCGACATCGGAAGTTGTTTGCCAGAAGCTCCGCGCCAGAGTCCTGAATATGTGGCTTGCACCATTGCACCTTATTGTTCACCATGTTCGATCTGCACGCACGAGGTACTTCACGCTCGACTTCGACAGACAAATTTTCTACTATGCCCACAGCGAGTCACGAAAATCCCAGGTGACGGCTGCACGCTTTTGGTTTGTCGTTGGGTTTTCTTTAAGCTTCCTGCTACTGCTGATCTCATGAATGTCGTCATGACTTCGTTCATGACATTATCTTTCTGTCACCGTCGGTATATCTGTCTTTGTACCTATCTGATCTGTCTATCTACCTGCTATTCTAGCTACCTAGCTAGCTGGTTGGCTGCCTGTCTGTCTGTCTGTTTGTCTATTTAGCATTATTTAGCTATGTCTGTATATTCATACACAAATGGCTGGGTAAATAAATAAATAGATATATATATATATATATATATATAAACAAATTTAAAGGGGATGTCTACTCTGACCCCAGCCGTCACTCGTTGCTTTGAAAGTCAGGTCTCCAAGCCCATTCACTTCAGGGACATCCTGGGGGCTCATGCGGGACACAGCACGCCTCCCAGAGTTTTCTGACAGCTTTTCAGCCTCGCGTCCATTGCTGACGGCCGAAGACTTGGACGTTAGGGTCTCATAAACTTACGTCCGCACCACCGGCAGGACACGCTACCTAAGAACGCAGAACAGTGTTGTTAGAATCAGTATCAGAATAACGAGCTGTCGGGGCGCTTTGGATGCGGCAGGCTATGAGCCGGATGATCTCGGTTGTCCTGGACAGGCCAGGCTCAGCGTTATGGTCTGAAGACGCATTCCGTTGGACAAGCCTGCAAGTGTGCAGGCGAAGGTGACGCGAAGCCTTTCTGGAGTGCTATCAAGGTGCTCCGTAGTCTGCTCGGAGTGGGTTGGTGGCACTCATGTTCAAAGGCCGCGACCGCCGGCCCCGGGAATCTTCCCATTTACGGTGCGTACCAGAGGGAAGAGGCAAGGCACCGGGATGCAACGCAAGGTTTTATCTGCAGTACACTGGCTTTATGTCACGGGTGGCAGCAGTCGTAGCAGCAGCGGTGTGGTCGTCGTCGCCGTCGTCGTATCGTAGTCGTAGCCTTAGCCTTAGCCTTCGTTTCAGTCTTGGTCTTGGTCCTGGTCTTAGTCTTAGTCGTAGTTAGGACTAGTAGCAGTAGCAGGAGCGGCAGCAGGAGCAGAAGCAGGAGCAGTAGCAGCAGCAGTAGCAGAAGTTGCAATTAGTTATAGCTGTCGTAGTTGTAGTGCTTGCAGTCGTCCTAGGCGGGTAGTACCAACGCTACTACAGCACTAGTGAAGGGGCGGGCTCATGCCCTTCAAAGCTTCAACGCCGTGAGGTTGCGACTGGAGGCAGAGGTCGAAGCCGAGGTCTTTCAATGGATAGACCCTGGGCAGCAGATTTGGATGCTTGCGTGTGCAACTTCTGTATAAGCCCTTGTCGTGTTGTTACTGTTCTTACTGTTACAGTGCATCTTCAACAAAGTTCAGCCAGCAGTATTACGCTTATCACTGCTCGTGGCTGCTCCGAGTTTGTTGGCCGATTCTCAAGAGCTGTTTGCGACACCGGTGCTGTGCAGAGGCCATGCTGAACGCGGCACATCGCATAGGCCGCTTCAACGTTCAGCTCTAGCGGTGGCCGCATGTTGCAGTCAGCCTGTGGCAGGGGAGGATGTGGATTTGTTATCTTCATCAACTTGGCTTCCAGGCTCGGGCCTAAACGACCTAAGAACTGCATGGCCAAGCCTGCTCACAGATCTGCACGCCCTAAATCCTAAACCCCAAACCCCCAACTGACAGACGCCCCGACGGCGAGTCCGAGTTCCAGATCGCCGAGGCTCACGCTTCAACAATCCTTCCATGTTCAAAACCGCTGCCCAACGGACGAACAAGCCTTCACCATCTAAGTGACAGAAGCCAGAATAACCGGCACAAAAAGCATGTCCGAACGCCTGAACGCGTGGCCGCAGCATGTGCCTAAGCAACTGCAGGTCTGAAGCGGGAAAGGCTCCTTCCGTGACGTCGATAGAGGCCCAGTGAACACGTCATTGCCGCGCGATGCCTTACCCAAAAGCCCCTAAACCTTAAACCCAAAACCCCAAACTACTCTTTTGAAGGGTCACAGCCGAGCCAGGCCTCCCAAATGTCCACTACCGCCGATGCAGATGAGAACTACTCCGAGCTGGGAATGTTATGACCTCAGGGAGGTCGGAGGGTTTAGGGTCTACGCGTTCAGGGTTGATAATCATACTCAGAGTCGACATGTTCAGAGGAACGAGGATGCTGCTCAAAGTAATGAAACACTATTCACGAAGAGTCACAAGACGTATAGCTATGACTGTAGCACAAAGGCTCAATCGCCACCCTAAACCCTAAACCCTAAACCGTGTAAGGTGTTGACACTTCGAGCCCTCGACCTCTGCTTTCTTGCTTAGGCCGTCACCACACTCCAAAGCATGGTCTGAGACCGGTTGCGAGGCGGGTTTAGGGGTTTGGGGTTTAGGGTTTACCTTAACCCACCAAACCCTATTTATTGTAGGTTCTTATTATAATCTATAGGGACCCTACAAAAAAAGCAGGTTTTGGTAGGTTAAGTTAGGCTCAAGTGACTCTCAAGTACCATGGTAAGACTTTACCAGACCCTGCAGGAGCTGGATGTCGGTGAGGACACGGTGCTATGAATCTTTCAGCCAGCTGCATCCCACTTCTTTTGGGGCCCTTAGCAGACTTGCACCCGAGCAGCGTTCGGGCATGGTTGCAGACTGCTCAGTTTCGTGTTCCTGCCGCATCCTGCCACCTCAAGCTGTAGGCGTCTCAACAGCGGTTCGCCTGTTGAGACTTCCTTCCCATCATGTCATGTTAGGTCCCTTCTGTTTTACAGTCCAGGATAGGAGGCACAGCCTCCACATTAAGATCATCCAACAGAACTGCATTCCCCTGGGCACCAGACACTTCCCACGCTGTGCCCAAGCAGAGTAGCGTGTAACGCCGCGCTGCTGCCTTCAGTTCCACAGCGCGTCAGAGCGGAAAATTCCGCTGCGGCTTGAAGCTCAGATGTGTCACGCACGTATCCCTGGATTTAGACACCAATCTTGTCTGGTGCGCCTGCTTGTCGTGACGGTCAGTTGATTCGCACTTCCCAGGTGCGTGCGGACGTGCATCCACCGAAGCCGTTGACCAGCAGGATTGAGCAAGCACTACGTGGCTTTGTTCCTGCGCCTCTTCACCTTGCACAGTCCGAGGTGCTGTTGCAACAGAAACAGTACATGCGTACAGCAAGCAGGTATGACAGGAAAACACAACCACAAAACCATCTAGCGTCGTGTATCGCTGATGATGCATGTCTAGAGTCTAAACTTGAATACACAGAATATACGCTCAGCTGGCACAGCGATGTTTCCCTGCTTGCAGGATGACCGGAACCGTTCCAGGCCGGAGGGTGCTCCAGCGTCGCAACATCCCGAACTTTTGGGCCCCTGAGGCTTTAGGGTTACCTTGTTATGTGGTTTAGGGTTCAGGGTCTATTGAAGGAGTCCAGCTCACCAACCGCCTCCTGCAGACCCGCAAAGGCAGTAAAGCCCGAAAACCTCCACCAAAGCATCTTATGTCTTAGCCCGAATCGAGCCTGAGTCCCCGCAAGTCCTTGCATCAGTGGATCTGAAACCCCGACCCCAAACCCCCAAATACCCGGAAGTCTCCACTCCATCTCAAGTCCACCCTACACCTTAAACCAGAAACCCCAAACCTCAACAAAAACCGCTTATCGTCCTGACATCAAACCTCTATATCAGGGACCCAAAAAGCACATAAGCATACGCATTTTATAAGGATATCCAAACCTTATTGGGCTTAATTATAAGGGGATTTATATGGGATATCCCTATCCTTATTTTTCCTTATGTGCTTTTTTGAGGCCCCTACTATAACCCCAAGCCCCAGTCCCCGACCCTTAAGCCCTGAACCTTAAACCCTAAACCCTTAATAAAAAAAACCCTAAGCCCAAAAGCCTGATATATTTTCTCTATGTACTTCGTACACAAGAGCTTCGCTTCTGGATTGTCCAACGACCGAAACCCGAAGCTTAAAATTTAAACTCTGAAGCTTAATAAACCCTAAACCCCTAAACCCTAAACCTTAAACCCTAAAGCACTAAACCCCTAAACCCCAAAACCCTAAGCCCTAAATCCCGAATCCGAAGAAGCCCCAAACCGCTTCAGCACCTCCTGGGCTCGCTCCGCATCCGAGCTTAGGGCTGCCGGGACCTCAAACCTCAAGCGGTTCCGAGGGTTTTGGGTTTGGGGTTTCGGGGTTTCGGGGGTTTAGAGGCTTAGGGGTTTAGGGGTTAGGGGTTTAGGGTTTTAGGTAATAAGTAGAGTTGCGAGCACCCTAAAAAGGAACCTACTTGGGGTTCTGATACTTACGAGGATTTCGGAGTTAAGGATTAGGGTTCAGGTTACAGGGTTTAGGGTGTCGGAGTCGGAGTTGTACTAAGGGTTGGTTTAGGGTTTAGGGGTTTCGGAGTTGCAGGGTTTCGGTGTGCGGGTTATAGGGTTTAGGGTTGGGGTTAGAAGTCGAGGGTTGGAGGGGGGAGGTGGGCGGATACCCTGAGACCATAAGGGTTAGGTTAGGATTTGGAGCGACTTCTGATTATCCCAAGCCTTCCGGGAACGGTTCGACACACGGGGATGAGTAGCGTTTATAGGAGTATGTGAGGATATTTGTTGGGCTATGGGTTATTTCTCGTCTCACTCTTTTGGCTTCAGCAGCCCGTGCAAGCAACTGAATCCCTGCTTGCAAGACGTTAATGCAGGGAGTGGAATATATACCGACGTGGGTATGTATGTATGTATGTATGTATACATACTATACGTATATTTGTATATGTGTACATACATCTATATGTAGAGATGTGCACATACACATGTTGTTATTCACGTGTTTATCTATGTATGTACTTATGTGTACATATATACATCTGTATATATACACCGGCAAGACACATGCATACATATTTATCTGTATGCACTACCTCTGTGCACTTGTTGCACATATACACTTCTATGTTATGTTTATATGTATATTATGTATATCATGCGTATGCATGTGTCGACAAAAGCAAAAATACACATGTGAAGGCACCGATCTGTAAATGGAGTTGCCCGTAGGTTAAATTTGTAATTTGGGTCCGTGCTTCGTATACGCATGCATGTAACCGTTGTGTATATATCTCTGTAAAGACATGTGTATCTGTACATATATATATATATCTTTATCTATATATCTACATATACGTACACACATGTGCAAATGTACACCCACATGTATTTATATGTAAATATCTAAATGTACGTGTATATATGTACATGCAGAAATGTACGTGTGCGCATCTGTACATGTACAAGTGTATGTATTTTGTGTGTGTATGTATGTATGTATGTCTGTCTGGATGTATGTAGATATGTGTGTATGTATTCATACAACACTGGTATAGGTGTAAGCAGCACGAGTTTAAAAATAACGTGTAAATGTACATATTGAGAATTAAGTAAAGATGTCTACATATATGTATACATATGTGTATGCCCAGGTATACGTAAAACATGTCTGTTCATCCGTTCAAGTGTCACACTCGTTGATTGATAGATAGCTAGGTAGCTAGGTAAGTAGGTAGGCAAGTAGTAAGTAGGTAGGTAGACGGACGGACGGCCGGAGAGATAGATAGGCAGGCAGGTAGGTAGATAGTTAGATCGAGAGATCGACCCTGAACCCTAAACCCTAAACCCTAAACCGCTACTCGTACTTGCTTTTGATCTACGTTCGAAGCAGACCTCCGATAACTCAGGCCCAGTGCTGCCCTCAACGGACTCAACCTCAGAGGGCTCGATGGTTCAGGGTTTAGATCATGTCATGTTTTGTCGTATATATGACGTAGTAGATATTCTGGAAATTATGTTAGTATACCATATAATGTGTTATATATATGTATATCATAATACATTGGTTCAGATTAACAGAGATTAAGGTTCAGAGGCTCAGGGCTGAGGACACAGGGGTTGGGTTCAGGGTTTGGGGTTAGGGTGGACAGATTTCGGTCGAGTTTAGGGTTCAGGATTGTTCAAGGTTTAAGATTGCGAGCAAGATTCAGGGGCTCGAGACCTCGCGAGGCCTTGACAGCAAGATTGTGCTGGTAGAATAGTTTGTCCAGAGCGCTGAACGTGAGCTAGCAGATGTTAATGTCGAACCTATAGTCTGTGTTGGGTGCTTCCGCCCGTAGAAGCCAAGGTGGCGCACGATCCGAGGAGTGCTGCTTTCGGCGCATCCGTTGAATGATCCAAAGCGTCCGTTTGTTGGTGTGCAGTGGTTCAGATGCAAAGCGAGTTGCAGGACGTTACAACGGATGTGAAGCAGGAGATCTCGAACAAGATAGGACAACAGGTGGCCTGGGGTTGTCTTCCCCAATCCGCAAACCCTCCATCTGCCCAGATCCCACATCACAAACCCGAAGCGCATCCTCAACCCTGAGCCGAACTTTGATGTGTTCCAGGTGCAGACCCTGTTGCTTCAAGCAAAGAAAGAGTCCGAGCAGAAGGCCTGCGATTCTTTTCGATTTTTCTGTTACAGCTCTCGCTCTTACTACAATCATTGCGAAAATCGTTGCAGTTGTTCGCCTTCCGTCATTCTGAGAGTTCTGATGATGTCCCGTTTAAATCCAGGTGACAGCTGAGCTGAAGCTCCTGCACCATGCCATGCAGGACCCTGGATGTCTTCAAAGACTAGACGGCTCCGTGCCACAAGCCCTCTCATTAAAAGCTGATTCGTACCAGGAGATGGATTCTCGCCTCGGGCCCAGTGGCATAGACATGGCAAGCTCTGGCTCTTCGTCTGTGAGCAGCGCTGGGGGCCCAGGACTTGATGGTCTCGTCAAGCAGCTGGACGATATGCAGGTGCAGCCGAACCAGGAGGCGTGTTTGCACCATCTTGCAAACGCGACTGAGACTCGCACTGCTCACTTCACTGTGGCAAGTGCAAGGCCCTGGAGCAAGCAGCAGTGGTGCAGGCCCTGGCGAAGGTTGAGCAGCAGTGGGGCAAGGCCTGTCCCTACTATGAAGCGATGCCTCTGATGTTCGTGTGTGAAACTCATCGAGAGGAACTTGGCAAGCTCAAGGGGGAGCTGCATCAGCTGATGGGCTGCACACAATTTCTCTCCAGGGCTTTTCGGCACTTGCAGTGCCTGAACGCTGTCCAGACAGCAAGCCTCGACTCCGCTAACATCCTGAGGACGATCTTTGCGCACAACCACAATGCCGATCTTATGAAATATCAGAAGGACCGCGCTGCATGCTCTCCTGTGCTGTCATGTCATCCATGGAAGCCACATCCGTGCACTGGTTTCCAGGAGACTCTGGACAAGATACGGCAGGAGATAGACGCGCACCTTGGCATGTGCTCTCCATTTGTTGCTCCTTGGAGCATCCTTATCCACATGGGTTCGATCTTTGCCCCTCTGAGGCGAAGCAATTCCAACCCGGACAAGATCAGGGTGCGGGGTGTACCGTGTTTTTTCCCACTGATGTTCGGATTCTTTAAGAATTCTTCATTACATGGTTGCATGCGTCTGCAATCTGTAAGACAGTAAGAGCTGTGATGATGGAAGGCGGCCAAGGCCCAGGTGGCAAAGATCGAGACCATGTCCAAGGCAGGTCAAAGCCACGTCTCTCTGGGATGCGGGTCCTGAGCGTCAAGGGTTCTCAAGCGATCTTCAAGGTTTGCTGGAAGCCAATGCCCTGGTCGTGGCAAGAGCTCCTCACGCCGTTCGCACCGATCGTTGGCCCAAGGATAGCCACATGTAGCTGCAGTTGCGCAGCGCACGCAGTGCAACTCAAGCGTTACGGTGCTTCGTTGCCGGAAAAGGCGAGGTAGAAAGGTCAAGATTTGCATGTGCCTTCATGGCGGATGGCCAGCACCTGGCGCAGTCCCGCTACGCAGAGGAGATCTCGTCAGCTTCCACGGCTGTCCGGTGCACTGTGAAGCAATCTTTCAGGATGCCGTGCCTGTGGGCCATCGGAGCATTTGGGGCTCCTGGCCGGGGCCCCTCGCTGGATTGCACAAGGCATCCTTGGGTGAAAAATCCCATGAGGTATGACAGCGGATCCGGGGCCTGGGGATATGCCGCAGCCCCGGTTCTCTCAATTTCATGCTCTACTGATTCTTCGAAGTCTAAGTCTTCTAAGCGTATCCGCGTGACGGTGAGGCTTGCTGCAAGGCTACAAGCCGGTCTGCTACACCCTGCGCAGCCATCGAGCCTCTCGTTTTCAGTTCTTGGGGAAGTCGGAGAGGATCTTTTTTGACGGAGTCTTCAGAGAGTACTACCACGAGCTGAGGTCCGACTTCTCGGAGGTTCGGAACCCTAAACCCTAAACGGCCCTAAACCCTGAACAAAGCTCTCTGTCTTCCGGTGAGGCGGGTCCACCAGCGCGAGCGGCCGCGGCGGCCGCAGCCCTACGGCCCTACATCCAAAGAGCCCCTAAACCCTAAACCCGGGAAAAGAAGCGGTGGCCGGTCCGTGGATCCAGGACCAGCCGGAGGTGAAGCTGACCTGGCGCGCCAGAGACGATTTCGAAACAGCCGAAGGCCATCATGAGATGGGCCACGATGGGCCGCTTCTTGAGGATGCTATTATTACTATTACGATTACTTATTGCTATTAGTATGACTATTACTATGATTATTAATTACTAATTACTATGTACTAGTACTGATAGTACGTCTCTGTGACAGGTTTCATAATCCACTCCTCGAAGTACCTGGCTTCGCAGTGGCTGAGGCCATGCTCCGGAGCATAGAAGCTGCAGCTTTCCCTGCCTCTTCAACTCGCAGGTGGCTGCAAGACGGCAAGCTCACAGAGGTAGCAGAGAAGTTTGATCCCGACGTTCGGAAGGCACGGTCACCAAAGCTCCGAGAGATCTGATCTTTGCTCCTGGGGTCCTGGTCCGAAGAGAGGTTTTGCTGTCTGAGTCGGCAGCCAAAGAGGCCTGCCAGCAGGCGAGCATTGCTGTAGTTCCACATCCGGGGTGCGGGATAGTAAGACCAGGGTTTTGGGCTATATTATATGTTAACAGTCTATTGGGACCCCAGTGAGATGCAAAGTCGAGAAGAGTGGGAGAAGGTTCGGAGATTCTGCGAGCGGCTTGACGATCGGGTTCCCGCCGAGCTCTCTCAACCTCTCGAGGCTGGGAGAAGACGCGAGCATCAGGCATGTTTAGGATACTGTAGGGGCCTTAATCGTTACCTCCACCATTTTGGGGTTCCTTATTATAATTATAGTATAATGGGCCCCAAAACCCTCTTCTAATTGTTAAGGCCCAAACATTACCATTTCCTATCTCTTGGCTGTTTTGACTTCAGGACTTCTGTGGCTGCATTGGTCCCATACTCAGTCATGGCACACAAAGGGGCACATGGCAAGTGACCTTCTCTGATTCTGCACAAGAAAGCCAGGGTCGAGAGAGTATGTCAAAGCCAACAAGGCCGGCGGGAGCGGGAGAGCGTGCGAGGAGTTGGTGCCCCGTGACCGTAGCCTGCTAATTTTTGGGTTTTGGGGGATCCGAAATATGCTTGTAGTACAATATGCCACAAAACCCTCTTCTACTTTTTAAGGCTCCTATAGCCTGCAGGCCTATATGGACATCGTGATGGGCTCGAGGAAGTGGCAAGGAGACGTCCCGTACCTTGTTGAGGTGGGCGCTCACACAGCAATAGAGTGCAAGCATATAATAACATGAGTTTAGTAGTATTCAATAGTGTTCATAGTAGTAATAGTGATAAGAATATACAGTAGCGCTAATTATAGTAGCAGCAACACTTGGCAAGATCGGTCTGAGGGCAATCGCAACGGTCCATCGGTGGTGCAGAACGTGGCCGAGCGGCTCAACAAGACGAACGCCGAGCCTTGTCCGCAGAACCATTCGACAGAAGCGCGTCTCTGACTGGGTCAGATTGTAAGACACCAAAACCGTAATCCTGATGCGCTGCAGAACCCACTGGACCAAGCTGGGATCCGTGACCACGCAGTAGTTCTGCGGAGACTGCTGAAAGTCGCACAGGTACCAGCCGGCACGCTTAGAGTGTTGTAGGGGTTCTCTTGTGATTCCATGCGCTGTTGATTTGTTTGGATTTTGCTGGCAGGCAGTGCTGCCCAACGAGGATCCATCCAAAAACTGTGGTTGAGCCGAAACGGCACCAGAAGTCATCAGAAGTCAGGGAAACCTCGCACTGGAGCTTGGCGAGACGCTTCACCTCACCACTTGGACCATCGGATTGGCGGTCCGGGTTCCGCAGAACTTCAGCCAGAAGATGTAGAGCTGCTTTCGACAATTCGTTCGACGAGCGTGGCCGTCGGAGCTGCGAGGAGATGGTAGTAGATCAGAACTAAAGAGGCAGAGTCGGAATGGTTGGTTTCGGCACTTTGTTGCCGAAGCCTACCAGGAAGCTAGCCACACAGAGGAGTATTGACAGCGTCGAGGAGTGTGCCACAAGCACGCATCGTGCGAAGCGAAGCAGCTGAAAAAGGTTTACCATACGGTCTCGTGGAATAGCAGGGAGCGGTTCAAAGCGTGCTATCCGCCGACACTGCAGGGAGCGCAGAGACAGAAGTTGGATCCTCTTCTGGCGAGGCAGCCAGTCTCCCTTTCCCTGCTCGTCTCATCGAATCACCAAGCAGAGCTCGTGCTGGTCGACAGGATGTCAGCCTTAGAGCAAAAGATCTTCCGATGGATGCAGAGTGGAGGCGCCAGCAGTGGCACATGGCTTCCTCTGGTGTTTACCGGTGTCTGCTTCGGAGAATCGAATGCTCCGGTACAGATAGGCATGGGAGGGAAGAGGTCTTTCTAGAGTCTGGACTTGTGACTGGATGGTTTTCGGAATGGGGCAAACCCGATCTAGCCCGATCTCACTTCTTCGATTTCTCTCTCGGAGAAGAGAGGGCCCGAGCTTGCGAGGCCCAGCTGCAGCATCTGCAGGGCGCTGAGCCTTCGAGCTTGGACGCTTTGAGAAATGCAGCGTCGTGTTGCACCGCCAGGCCAAAGACCCCGCGGTTCCTGGAGTTGGCCTCGCTGGATGCTGAGTGCACCTTTCATTTCTATATACATGTATATAGTATATATATATATGTATTAAGAGATATTATACATACATATACATAGTTGTATATATATATGTACAAGTACAATTATACATATATATATAATTAGTATGGTGAGTGCTTGGGCCTGGGCTCGGGACAGGCCGGCTTTGGCTCCACGGCATCGGCCACAAGGCGCCTTCTGAAAGAGAGGCTGTCAGCTTTCAGCGCTTTTTCACTGTCTGGTGCTTAGTAGGGAATGGGGGAATGGATGCCCTATAGTAGACCCTAGATAATCCCCAATAATCATCTCCATAATCCAATCCCCAATTCCTTACTAAGAACCAGACAGTTTTTCAGGGCGATGGCCAAGCAGCAATCCGTTCTCACCCAGGCCGAAGTTTTGCCGAAAGTGGCTTGTTCGCACTTCGTCCGACTCCTCTTCAGCTGTGCCTTTGCTCAGGGTATCGCAGGCCTCAGCTTGGCTGAAAACCCCTACTACGGACTGGCCGGGCCGATGCCTTTCCACATCTTTACTTCTTTGCTTCTTTCTGAGTTCCCCTCCTCTCAGGTCTGAGGGCTTCGAAGGTTTGGAAGCTTCTACGATGACGGCTCCGGCCAAGACCCCAAGAGGCACCCAAAGCTCTGCCTATCCTTGGGCTTTTGATGACCTAGGCCGGTCTGGAGGAGGAAGAGGAGGATGAGGACAGCCTGCAGTCTGCCAGCTTCTCAGCCCAGGATGCGATTCTAAGCCCACAGTGAGCTCCGTTGCAGTTCTGGCTTTTCACTTGATACCATGATCTCTTGCATTACTCGTACATGAGTTTTGTGTTTATGGTATGTTGTCTTATCACGATACATTCTGTTATGCTGTGGATTTTATGTCATGCAATGTTGCATTGTGTTGTCATGTGTTATGCTACAACGACAAATCAGAAACTACAATATTGTAGACACATGTGTATAAGTATCATCGTGTAACATGATGCTTCTTCAGTACTAGAATATGACCTTCGGAGTTGCAGTGTTCTCACCACAACAGACGACGAGGTCCTTGCAAAGGCATTGGCAGCAGCGTCTGCCGGCAACGGCCTCAAACTTCTGTCGTAATGCTTGCTTCGGTGGCTTTCTCCCATCTTCCATGGGCCCGGGCTTGTTCTTTCTGGAGCGTAACTCCCCAACAGAATCCCCAAATAAACCCTAAACCCCAAACCCTAAACCCCAAACCCTAAACCCAAAGCCCTAACCCCTAAACCCTAAACCCCAAAACCCTAGACCCTAAAAGGCTAAACCCTAAAAGGCTAAGTCTCAAGATCCGGAATCGGGGGCCCCAAGGCAGCTCTGGAGTTGCCTCCGCGTAGCGTGTGCCACTTTCGGCAACATTTTGCCAGATCCTCGGTGGCCTCTTGGGGTTTGGGGTTTAGGGTTTGGGGGTTTAGGGCTCTGAGGGTTTAGGGTTGGGGGTTGGCGGTTTTAAGGTGTAGGGTGGGTTCTTCGATGCGATGTGGTCGGAGAAGTGTGAGTGTCTTGCGTTTTTTGAGGTGTAGCTGGGACTGCAGAGCTGACGGCACCTGCGCCAATGGGGCTACTGAAAGCCCGTTTGAAAGATGGGTTTAATGCTTTCTGCTTTTTGGCAGCGCGCCCATTCGCGGATGGGTGAGGACGTGCCTCATCTCACAACCTGCTGGGAATTCACTCGCGGCTCTACGACATCGGGCTGCCAATGTCAAGCCCGATCTTCATGGCTTTTCTGCAAGAAGTGAGCTTTGAATCTCTTTCGATCCCTGTGGATTACTTGGACATGCTGCGGCAAGGCCTGGCTTGGCCAATCCTAAGTCCAAGTCGAGCTGTAGCTTTCTGAAGCCTCGCCGGCACTGCCCGGGCATCGTCCAGCCCCCATCTTTAAACAGCAGGAGCTGTATGATGAGTTTTGCTTCAATGTTTCGTGCTCGCTCATCCACAGACACGCAGGGTCCACTGCAGAGAGGTCGCACAAAGGTCGCTTCCGCACGATTTGCATACCAGCAGCCTTAGTCTTGGGATAGGCAGTCTCTTTTGACGGGCGGCAGGACCTTGAAGGTGAGCCTTTCTTCGAAAACAGAGGCTGAGAGGGACACGAAGAACTCGACGAAGAAGTTTCCTCGCCTGGGCCATGATCCTTAAATCTGGGTTGCAGGCAGCGAGGACGTCAAGGCAGAGGCATCCTTCTGCCATTTTGGTTGGAAGGCTCGCGCCGTTCGGTGCAGTTAAGTTGTCGGCCAGGCTGAGCCGAATTGCCTCAAGGCAAGGCCGTAGATGCTTACAAAGGCAGCTTTTGAGATAGTCTGTGCTACTCGTCTTCCTGCAGGCGTCTGATTTCGGCTTCGAAGAGGACGAGTGGCCGGAGGAGGCTGATCTGCAGGACTGCTTGAACGGCTGCAGACGAGGTGCCGGTGCTCCCTGTGAGCTGCCTGTGAGGAATCGAGCCCGTCCAGTCCATCAACTCCTCGTGCTGGCGAGGCGCACCTCGAAGCTGTTGTCAGAAGGGTTGCAGTCGCCAAAACGCTAAACCCCAAACCTGCAAACCCGGGACCCCAGGCTCCTAGGTCCTAAACCCTGCCTGGCCATAGACTCCGAAATCCCCTAACGTTTGGTGCAGGCTCAGCCGAGCCCGGAGGAGGTGCAGAGCGAGGAGCTTGCAGAAAAAGCCGTCTAATTTTTGGGCTTTCAGAATAACAGTCACAAGCCTTGTAATAATAACAATAACAATTTCAGGGCATTTAGAACTAAGGGTTCAGGGTTTTGGTGTTTAGGGTTTTTGTTTCCGAGAGCTTCTCCGAGCTATTCTGAGATGCGCAGGATCTCGAGGCACCGCCGACATGCAAGGAGCGACCGCTGAATGTCAGTCAATAAGCGATGTGGAATTCGGAGTTTTGAGGGTTTTGGGGTGGAGGTTGGAGGGTCCTAAACCCTAAATCCTACCCAAACCGGGTTGGAGATGCTTCATGCAGACCCCAAGAGGCCTTCAAACAACAAAGCCTAACCCCTCAACCCCTAAACCCTGAACCCTAAATCCTAAGCCCTAAAACCCTAAACCCTAAACCCTCCTTAATCGGTTCTTGGCCTTCAGGTCTCCGAGAGAAGAGCCGTGGAGGCGGAGCCAAAGGCGCGCCAACTCCGAACCACGGAGATGCTAGGGTGAAGGGTTAAGAGTTTTAGGGGTTTAGGGTTTAGGGTTTTAGGGGTTTAGGGCTTATGGTTCAGGGCTTAAGGCTTAGGGTTCAGGGATCCGTAGCCTAAAGTGGTCCGAGGATGAGATGGATAAACATACAAGTAGGTGGATAAAGAGAAAATTTGAATGAAATGAACGAAAGAAAGAATCTATGAATGAATGCGTGCATGTTTGATGAATGGATGGATGGACGAATGAATGACTGAATGAACGTTTGACTGATTAATTGAATTGAATGAATTGAATGAGTTGAATGAACTGAATGAATTGAATTGAATTGAATTGAATTGGTTGCATGAATGACTGAATGAAGAAATGATTTGAATGAACTGATGAATGAATGAATTGATGAATTAATGGATAAATGAATAAATGGATTGCGGCGTCCTGCGGGAGTGTGGTAAACGACCTGAAGACGCATCCGCATTGCGAAGACGCATTCGTCAAAAAAAGGCCCAATAGGCGCAGACGCATTAGCAGGCGCAGACGCAATCTGAAGACGCATTGGGTGAAGACGCATTGGAAGGCGCAGACGCATGGCAGGCGCAGACGCATTGTGAAGACGCATTGGGTGGCGCAGACGCATTGCGAAGACGCATTGGGTAAGCGCAGACGCATTGCGAAGACGCATTGGGTAGGCGAAGACGCATTGCGAAGACGCATTGGGGTAGCGAAGACGGCTTCAGGAGACGCATTGCCAGGCTACGGTCCAGGTAGGCGCAGACGCATTGCGAAGCCGCTTTCACGNGGTAGGCGAAGACGCATTGCGAAGACGCATTGGGGTAGCGAAGACGGCTTCAGGAGACGCATTGCCAGGCTACGGTCCAGGTAGGCGCAGACGCATTGCGAAGCCGCTTTCACGACATAACGGCCACTAGCAGAGTGCGAAGGCAGCTTCACATGCATGACTCGCATGACAGTTGACTGAGCAAGGGTTTCGCATGACATTTGATGTTAAATCTCCATCAGTCCAAGGGTCCCTCCTGGGAGATCCAGCTGTACCAGAGCTCGGATTATGAGATGGTGTGCGCCCAATCGTCCACTGGTTGTTTGGCCAGCATGACCGAAACAGCCCACCCCCAAGTCCATCTCCATACGTGCTCCTTATTGAAAGGAGGAGCACGTATGCAAATGGCTCAATCTGTATCTTCGGTCGCAAGCACCGCAGGCGTCCTCATTAGATAAGCGGCGCCCCCACCAGTCCAAGGCGTGATCCCGGAGTTCAAGGTTTGTCAGAGTTCTGATTTAACAAGCAGGGGCGCCCCAGCAGTGAAGGCTCCATCCTCGGAGTTCAGCTTTTGTGAGAGTCTTGAGTTAAAAACAGGGGCGCCCGATCAGTGCAAGGCTCCATCCTCGGCGTTCAAGCTTTGTAAGAGTTCTGATTTAGAAAGCAGGGGCGGAGCCCAATCAGTCAAAGGCTCCACCCTCGGAGTTCAATGCTTTTAAAAATATTGACTTAAAAATCAGGGGTGCCCCATCAGTCCAAGGCTCCACCTTCGGAGTTCAAGATCTATATGAGTTCTGATTTTAAAAAATGGTCCAAGGCCCTATCCTCAGAGTTCAAGATCTATAGGAATTCTGATTGAGAAATCAGGGGCGCTCCATCAGTCCAAGGCCTTATCCTCGGAGTTCAAGTTCTATAAGAGTTCTGATTCAATAATCAGGGGCGCCCCATCACTTCAAGGGCTTTTTCTCGGATTTCAAGATCTTTAAAGGTTCTGCCTTAAAAATCAGAGGCGACCCATCAGTCCAAGGCCCCAGTCTCGGAGTTCAAGATCTGTAAGAGTTCTGATTAAAAATCAGGGGCGCTCCAATAGTCCAAGGCCTTATTCTCAGAGGTCAAGATTTNGTCTCGGAGTTCAAGATCTGTAAGAGTTCTGATTAAAAATCAGGGGCGCTCCAATAGTCCAAGGCCTTATTCTCAGAGGTCAAGATTTGTCAGAGTTCTGTTGGTAAAATCAGGGGCGCACCATCAGTGCAAGGCCTTATCCTAGGAGTTCAATATCTATAAGAGTTCTGATTTAAGCATCAGGGGCGCGCCATCGGTCCAATGCCCTATCCTCAGAGTTCAAGATCTAGAAGAGTTTTGATCTAAATTTCAGGGCCGTTCCATCAGTCCAAGGCCTTATCCTCGGAGTTCAAGATCTATAAGAGTTTTGACTTAAACACCAGGGGCGCCCCATCACTTCAAAGGCTTTTTCTCGGATTTCAAGATCTTTAAAGGTTCTGCCTTACAATCAGAGGCGACCCATCAGTCCAAGGCCCCAGTCTCGGAGTTCAAGATCTGTAAAAGTTCTGATTAAAAATCAGGGGCGCTCCATCAGTCCAAGGCCTTATTCTCAGAGGTCAAGATTTGGCAGAGTTCTGTTGGTAAAATCAGGGGCGCTCCATCAGTCCAAGGCCTTATCCTCGGAGTTCAAGATCTATAAGAGTTCTGATTTAAAAATCAAGGGCGCCCCATCACTTCAAGGGCTTTTTCTCGGATTTCAAGATCTTTAAAGGTTCTGCCTTAAACATCAGAGGCGACCCATCAGTCCAAGGCCCCAGTCTCGGAGTTCAAGATCTGTAAGAGTTCTGATTAAAAATCAGGGGCGCTCCAATAGTCCAAGGCCTTATTCTCAGAGGTCAAGATTTNGTCTCGGAGTTCAAGATCTGTAAGAGTTCTGATTAAAAATCAGGGGCGCTCCAATAGTCCAAGGCCTTATTCTCAGAGGTCAAGATTTGTCAGAGTTCTGTTGGTAAAATCAGGGGCGCTCCATCAGTCCAAAGCCCCACCCTCGGAGTTCAAGATCTGTAAGAGTTCTGATTAAAAATCAGGGACGGTCCATCAGTCCAAGGCCTTAATCTCACAGGTCAAGATCTATCTGAGTTCTGNCCTCGGAGTTCAAGATCTGTAAGAGTTCTGATTAAAAATCAGGGACGGTCCATCAGTCCAAGGCCTTAATCTCACAGGTCAAGATCTATCTGAGTTCTGTCGGTAAAATCAAGGGTGCATCATCAGTGCAAGGCCCCACCCTCGGAGTTCAAGATCCATACGAGGTCTGCTGAAAAAAATCAGGGTCGCTCCATCAGTCCAAGGCCCTATCCTCGGAGTTCAAGATCTATAAGAGCTCCGATTAAAAAATCAGGTGCGCGCCATCAGTGCAAGCCCCTTCTCGGGGTTCAGGATCTATAAGTGTTCTGATTGAAAAAATCAGGGGCGCTCCATCAGTCCAAGGCCCCACCCTTGCAGTTCAAGCTCTGTAAGGGTTCTGATTAGGGGCGCCCCATCAGTCCAAGGCCCCACCCTCGGAGATAAAGATCTGTAAGGGTTCCCTTTTACACATCAGGCTGCGCACCATCAGTCCAAGGCCGTATCCTCAGAGTTCAATATCAGAGTTCTGTGTTAATAATCAGGGGCGCGCAATCAGTGCATTCCGGCGCAAACCGCGCATTTTGTCGCAATCAGCGCATTCCAGCACATGGCCACAGCTGCGGCCACTGAGCCCACACGCACTGGCTTTCAATAACCACCTCAAAGAGCTTACAGCATCTGCAGCCACAAAAACCGCCACTCGGGGCACATGCTTTAAGTTGAATTCAGACAATTGGATCACGGCTTCGAGGGCTCNAACCGCCACTCGGGGCACATGCTTTAAGTTGAATTCAGACAATTGGATCACGGCTTCGAGGGCTCCTGGCTGTCAGAGTTGAGCCCTTGTCGGTAGGCTGTATACGGCCTGGAGCTATACTGGGTCCATAGGTTAAGTCGCATCCGCTTGTGTTTAGTCGCATCGATCGAGTGTCCAGTTGGGGATTCTGCCAAAACGCGTCAATTCGCATCCTCGGACATGCTTGTAAACCTAATGATTCAGCCAGTGNTCCAGTTGGGGATTCTGCCAAAACGCGTCAATTCGCATCCTCGGACATGCTTGTAAACCTAATGATTCAGCCAGTGTCCAGCTGCTGTTTGCGATTCCAGTGGTACCGGTTGCAGGCCCCAAGTCTCGAGCGGTTGCCTGTGGAATCGAGCGTCTACATGGGGAATGGCTGGTTTGGATATGCTGTGATGTTATGGGTGAT